>CAIGRH010274890.1:0-11187 GCA_903798295.1 Fraxinus nigra
TTGTTTATTTGTGTATTTTTTGTTGTAGTTTTCAAGTTTTCTGTTGAATAAGTTTTGCTAAATAAGATTTAATTAGTGATGTATCCAAAAATAACCAAAAATCAGTCAATGGTATTACGTAGCCAACTATACTACGGCACATGCCTTGCACGTGCGTCTCACTAGTTTTTGAAAAGGGTTATTATTTCTTAAAATGTTTTGGCGGCACGATGGTGGAGGATAGGGAAATAAAGAGATATTTTTTTTTTATTTAAAGGTTTTTAATAGTTTATTTGTGATTCATTTGCACTTTTTTAAAAAAAATCGAGAGCATGATTGCAATTAGTTCTTTGTTTTCTTTTTATTTTATTTAAATAAGAGGTTATATTCGTTATTTCAAAATTTCTTATTGAGAAATTGGATGAAAAGTGATGAAATCGATAATTTTCGCAATGACATGTGAAAATAGATCTAAAAAAAAAAACTGAAACATAGGGACGTTTACACAATGACTCCAAATGTAGGGATGTTTTGTACTAATAACCCTTTTAAATATATGATTTAGTTCAAATATCATTTTAAAAATCAATTTTATCTTTGATCAAAAAATGTATGTAAGTAATAATTAAAATAGTTTTTAGTGCATAAAATAGTTTTCAGTTTTAATCATTTATTGCTAAAGATCATAGTATTAATATCTTTAAGTTTGAATTACAAAGTCTAGTTTTGTTTTTTATCTTTCTTGGAAATTTGGCTCTTAGGCTCTTGTCTTGATCTTTATTAGAAGTTTGACTTTTAAGCACTTGTTTTGAAGGATTTCTCTTGAATGCGTGACTTCGATTTTGACATTCTTCGTAAGTCCGTTTTATGGTGATAGTCTTGATTATGATCTTTTGACAATGATCGATCAATTTATCATTGAATGCTTTGAAACTATAATCACTTAAATTCAATTGTTAGAAAGTAAGATTAATTTATTTGTTTTAGTTAAAACTTTAAAATTATAATCAACCAATATCAACAAGTTCCCCTTTTTTATTATAACAAACAAAATGATTTGTAAAGTAATATCAATAATCGATAAAGAGTAAAATTCTCAAATTTAACATGTATTCCATATATTGCCCTATCTTTTACAAACCAATTATCATCCATTTAAACAATATCAAATAATATATGATTCGAAATATACCATTTGATCATTCAATGCACATTATCATTTAAAGCATATAATCTTACTCATTTTTTTTTCATTTTTTGCATAAGTAAAAAGATAACGCATATCAGAGCAAGAGTGTGTCATATATGATTAAAACTTTAAATCAATCAAAGGAAGGAATAATATTTTCCCTCGATAAAACATACAATTTCAATATCTAAAATTTTAAATAAGAGGATAATCATCACTTTTGTAGCGAAAATGAATATCCGAAAATTATAGAAAGATGGAAATGATGATTTTTAATGTGTTAAGTAAATTTCAATCGATAATGCACATAGAATCAATAATAAAAGCAATTAGTGTAAAGACCAATTAGCTACATATGTCAATCTCATGGATAATGCCAAAACTTCTTACAATATATGAAAATTTATCAAGTGCATGAGATCTACTGAAAATGTAGACCAATTATTTTTCCATATTAACAAATTCTAGTGAAATACCTCCATTTTTTTGCATGATTTCTTAGAATGTAATGTCTAATCTCAACATGCTTGGTTTAAAAGTGCAAGATGAGATTTTTGACAAGTTTATGATACTAGTGTTATCACACATGATAGGTATTTGATTGAAAGATAAACGATAATCACTTAGTATTTTCTTTCATCCATAAAACTTGTGTACAACAACTAGCGACGAACATATAACACAACACAATGGAATTTTGTTTCTTATTAAACCATGATATAAATGCAAAGCCTAAGAAGTGTAAATTCTACTAGTTCTCTTACAATCAATTTTGCAACCAACTAATCGACGTTTAAATTGTTAAGTAAATCAATATGAATGCCCTTATGATACCAAAGACCTATTGTTCTTGTGCCACTAAGATATCTGAAAATTCGTTTAATGGCACTGAGGTGTGAGTCTTTAGGGTTAGATTGAAATCTTACACATAAATACACATTAAACATAATATCGGGTCTACTAACGATTAAGTAAAGAAGGGATCCGATCGTACTTTAATATTTTGTTATATATACAGATGTATCTTAATCGTCTTTGTCCAATTTGATTGAAGAACTCATTGGAGTATTCATTGGCTTCAACTTTCCATTTCAAAATTTTTGAGCATGTCCATGATGTACTTAATTTGACTAATAAAGATCTCATCATGAGTTTGTTTAATTTGACGTCAAAGGAAAAACTTGAGTTTTCTCATCATGCTCATTTCAAATTCTTTGCTCATACATTTTGAAAACTTTTCGTAAAGAGAAATATTAGTGGCACCAAATATAATATCATCAACATAAATTAACAAAATAATCATATCATCCTTTTTTGGTTTTGATAAAAAGTATATTATCTGCTTTTCCCATTGAAAAATCATTTGAAAGAAGAATTTGCTCAATCTTTCATTCAATACTTTAGAGTTTGCTTTAAACCATAAAGAGTTTTTCTTAATTTGAAAATATTATCCGAATACTTGTGGTTTTTGAAATTGGGAGGTTACTCAACAAATACTTTTTCTTAAATAAAACCATTTAGGAAAACACTTTTGACGTCTATTTGGTGAAGAGTAAATCTTTTATGACAAGCAAAAGAAAGAAGTATGCAAATGGATTCTAATCTATCAATGTGTATATATTTCTTCAAAGCGTACACATTTTTCTTGATTGTAACTTTGTGCCACTAATCTAATAATGTTAAGTACAATTATCCCATTTTTCATTTCGAGAAATCTATTTTGTATTAATAACGGTTGATCACTTGGTTTAGCGACTAAATATCAAACATCATTTCTTTCAAATGATTTAGTTCTTCTTGTATAACTTGAATCCAAAATTCATGTAACTCCGCTTTTTTGAAATTCTTTGGTTTAATTTGTGAAATAAAATCGCAATTATTAAAATAATTTCTAGAAGAATCCCTAGTACTTACACTTTTGGGTGGATCACCAATGATAAGATATTTTGGATAAGAATGGACAAACATCCATTCATTGGTAGAGATGGCTCACTTTGTTTTTTGGGAGATTCTACTTTATCTTGTTACATATTTGCTTCTTCCTCATTCAAGATTTTTAGGATTTTCCGTATTTTAATTTTGGATGTTTATTTGTTCAAAAGGAATTTTCAAACCTACATTATTATGAATACTTTTCTTTTGATCAAAAGGATTAGGCTCAAATACTACATATATTGATTTTTGAATGACTAAAGTTTTTTTTTTTTTGTTAAAAACTCGATAAGCTATGCTAGTAGGTAATGGCATGCTCTCTTTGCTATTTTCAGGACATTTTCAATTTTCGAAAACGCTAAAAACATGTTTACTTACATATTTTCAGAAACGAATTTACAAAAATGAGTTTCAAATTTACAAAGAAAACGGAAAACGCTAAAAAAGTCGTCTTGGCCATTTTCAATTAAAACCAAGTCAAAACTTCATATTTTTTTATTTTTGAAAATAATTTTTCAAAATAACAAAAAGAACGTATTTTCAGTAATCTCAAAATGAACACTCAACATACAAAACCCAAAATGAATTCAATACTAAAAACTGAAAACTGAAACACGAAGAGAATAACCCCAAAATATCTAAGGTAAATTTCAATATCAAAGTCCGAATGAAAATTTTCCAATTTTTTGTGTGTTTAAGATAAAACATTTACTACCAAATACTTTAAAATAACCGATATTAGGAACTCTATTTTCTCGAAGTTCATATGAAGTTTTTGTTTTCTTTCGACTAATTAAGACTCTATTCACAATAGAGCAACCAGTGTTAACGACTTCGATCCAAAAGTATTTTGGTAATCTATTTTTATTTAGTATAATCCAAGTCATTTCTTACAACGTGCAATTATTTTTCTCTACTACATCATTTTGTTGAAGTTGAAGAGTTCTAAAGTCAAAAAAATATGCTCATATACAATTCATCAAATGCAATATTATCAAATTTTCAACCATTACTTCTTATAGTTGTAACATTGTATCCATTTTTACAAAAGTATTTAAACACATTCAAATTTTCATCCTTTAGGTTCAAAAAAAGGAACTCAAATAAATCTAGAAAAACTATTGACAATGTTGAAGAATATCTAATGTTTACCATTTAAGCTTGCGGTTAAGATGGTTCAAAAGATCCACGTGGAGGAGTTGTAAAGTTTTTTAGTTGAAGAGCGTTGCTTTAATTTAAAAGAGCTCTTCACTTGTTTTTCAAATTGACATGCTTGACAAATTTTATCTTTCTCAAATTTCAAATTTGGCAAACATTTGAGAAAACAATTTTTGAAAGTAGGTCCATGCAAATATGACTTAATCCTATATGACGTAACCATAGTATCCTCTATGACATAAATATTTATGATATGAACACCCTTACTTCAACTTCCTATAAACATCACTTCTTTTGATATAGTGTTCTCAATAAGATATTTGGAAGAATCAAATTTGATATGATAACATTTATCACACAATTGACTAATACTAAATAGATTATGATTATGATTATCTACTAAGAGAGCATTTTCAATAGAGAGAGATAAATTATTACCAATGTTTTCAATGCCAATGATTTTTCCTTTGACATTGTCTTCATGGTTGTGCTATATGTGTATCACAAGTTACAGATTGATGTACATACTCATGATGTGGTAAGATGTAATTGGATCAAAATTTCTTCAATCAAATAAAAAATCCAATCTATTTTTTTGCATTTCATTTATCTATACAATTTTCTGTAATTCCTTATATACAAGTAGAATTATTCTTGTCTCCAAAAGTGAAATAACCTCCATCCTTCTTATTGAAACTTGACAATAAGCTTGATATTCGGTCATGTGCTTTGAGCATCCACCATCCAATAACTATTTGCTATTTATCTTCTGTAATGTCTACAAAAATAACTTAATTTTTTGATATTTGGTACCCATACAACTTTGGTTCCTTAGTACTTAATATTAGTGGACTTTTGAACCCACTTTTAGTTGCCTTCAAAGCGTGATATTTTCTTGTTAGAGAAATTAAATGCTATATTTCCATTTTTTTGCAAAAACTATACGTAACATTCGAAAGAGGGGAAACAAATGTTTTAACAAAGAATTTCAAGATATTTTTGTTTTAAAAATGGTTTATATCCAATTCATCTTTTATCAAAAATGTATTTTTGTTCACTAAGGATTTGATCAAATTTTTTTATGTCTTGAATAAATTTGTGAACATTTTTTGTCAAATCTAAAATATTTTCTTTTAAAGATGAGTTATCCTTAATCAAAGAATTGTAATCAATTTTTTTCTTTTTTAAAATTACTTTGAGTTTCCAAAGTTTGTTTTGCCTCCTTTTCGAATAAACAATTTTTCTTTATGAGAATAGAGTGTTTGAGAGCAAGTTTTTCAAAAACTTTAAGGAGTTTATCGTATGAAGTAGATAATTTATCATATAAAGAATTGTCATTCAAACTTACCTTATTTTCAATAGCCATAAAACATATGTTAGCAACTTCCTCATGATTCTTATCTTCTTCATGATTATCATCAATTTCATCTCATGTTGTTTGTAGTGCTTTTTTTTGGTAAGATATTCGGTTCTCTTGTAACTGAGTTTGTTACAATTATAGCAAATAATATTTTTGCTATTTTCTTCATCATTTTCATCTCTCTTTTGGAATCGACGATTGTTGCGAAACCCCTCTATTTTTTTGATAGGGAGAACTAGGTCGTCAAGTTCTTCATCATTCATGTTTTCGCTTGTAATGCTTTCATCATTTGT
The DNA here is from genome assembly GCA_903798295.1 of Fraxinus nigra. NCBI lineage: Eukaryota > Viridiplantae > Streptophyta > Magnoliopsida > Lamiales > Oleaceae > Fraxinus > Fraxinus nigra. The sequence goes on from CAIGRH010274890.1 coordinate 5,912, forward strand.
CGAATTTAAAGCAATTTTGCTCTTAGGAAGCTCCTTCCTTTCCCTTTCTTTGATTTTCCTTATTTTCCCTTTGTATCAGAATGATTTAGCTCATATGTCATCAATGTTCCATAAAACTTGTCTAATGGATACGTGTTGTATTTTTTGTAATGTCTATCAACATCCTCAATGAGCTCCAATCCCCTAAGAGAGATCTAAGCATTTTGCTTACAAGCTCACCATTAAAAAATTTTCAACCAAAATCTTTGAAATCATTAACAATATCGGTAAAACAAGTAATCATATCAACATTGGGTTCATTTTGTTTCATAAAGAAAATTTTCAAAGTCTTTAACCAAAAGATTTATCTTAGTTTCTTTCACTTTGATAGTTCTAAAGCATACCAAATATATAAGTGAAATCATGTGCTAATGCGTTCATTTTTATTTAAAGCACAGTAAATTAGTTTTTGGCTCTAACATTTAAAGACAATTTTCGTTTATCTTTCTCATCATACTTCCCTCTAAGTTTTCATTTTGGGTATATTTCTATCCCTTACATGAACCTAGGACATTTACTCCATGGTCTAAAATGTACAAGAATTTCTCAATAATTGCACAAATCACTTAATACAAACATTTATTGGCTAAATAAATTAATAACATGAAAATCAATAGTAAATACACATCACATAAGTAATTTTAATATTAAAGAGGAAATATTAAAATTAATTGAAGTTAGGTCTAGCTACTAACATAAATCCCAACACACAAGAAATTAGCCCATATGATATATACGATAACAAAGTTCATAACATTCATTACAATTTTGGAGAAAATACTAGATTAAATACAAGATGAAAGAACCCCCCCTCCCTTTGGTTGATTTTTGAAGTAATGTATGGATTGGTCTTGACTTTTTCCAAATATTTCTCCAACTTCTTTGATTACTTCTCCTTGTGCTAAAAATTTTTCTCCAAAATACTAGGAAAATTCAAAAGAAAAAGAAAAGAAAACGAACGGAAAACAAAGAAAGAAAAATGAAAAGAAAAAGGAAGCTAGAAAGAACTCAATAACAGTAGATGCCCGTGTTGTATTAAAACCTATTTAAACTTTGTAGCTTTGGTCCCTAAAATTTCCAACGATTATAAAATTGGCTCCCAGGTTTTTGGCTGTCTTTTTGCTTCCATTTTGCAACTATGGTCCTTCCTTATTTGCGCGTCTAATCCCTCAACTTTGATCTTACACATTTAAATCTTCGAATCTTGATTTTCATTTTAATCATGCCTTCATAAATTGCATCCCAGGTCCCTGAGCTTTTTGCATTTGTGCATTTTGGTCCACAACTTCATGATCTTGCACAATATCAGTCATTTTTCCTTTATTTTTAAATGTTCTTTCCATTTGGTGATTCTTTACCTAACAAAAGCAAATATTACCCAATTTTGAATAGATATATGCTTGTTTTATCAATATTAAACTTATTTAGGTATTAAATAAGTGTGCAAAAATACACTTATCAACACCCCCAAACATAAGCTCTTGTTCGTCCCGACCAAGATTATCTACAATATAATCAAGCACACGTGATAATGATCAACGTATTGGATAGCTTGCCACAAATATCCAGGAGTGTAAAATTGTATAATCAATTTACAAAGATGCTCCAAATAATGCTAGCAAAAATAATTTAAACTTATCCAATGTTTGATCTGTGTACGTGTGAGCATAGTGACTTTCAATCATCATCCAGATTATGAAAAATTTGTTAAGATGGATCAAATAGATATTCATTTTTTCCCCTGGTGTAAATTTAAAGGTTGTCTCAATTCACTCATTACTTTTTTTTGCTCTAGTTCGATTGGGACAAATCTGCAATATCAACTTCTAGTCATGTGATGATTCTCCACTAGATGAGTGCTCTGATATTTAAATTTATACTAAGTAATTCAAACACATTAGTTATCTAAGCCCAAACATCAAATACAATTCAACAATTTGTTCTTCAAAATTTTCCATAAAAGCTCATGATTAACCTCATTCCCTTAAGTATTTTTTTACCCTTGTAGCGAGTATTATGTCAATAACTCCACAGTCTTTTAGACCAAAGGGTGGCGGTTTCAAGATACCCCTAAAAGACTTAATAATTGGAGTAAAAAAGGCTACAGAGTAAGGCCATAATTCAACAAGTGCAATGTTCTTCTTTTAAGCACAACATCACGCATGGGATTTAGATCCCTAGCACATGGTTATTACATAGCTTATACTTAGCAAAAGACGATACACAAATATTTTCAACATGTATGGAACCAACACACTTCTAGATAATATCCTTCACCAGCTCAACAATTGATCCCCAAACTTGTTAGGAACCATGAATATGTAGGATTTCAAAAATTATCTCCAAAAATAATGTTAGCAAATCAAATAAAAACATGAAATATATACAATAAGAGCTTTTTATAGTCTTTAACTCAGCTTTGGAAATTAAATTACGGGCGCGTAAAAGAGGCTTTGGATGCCTTGTTCATTTTTTCTTCGTTTGACTTTGTTCCATTCTTCATTATTTCTCAAAAACTCAACATTGCTACTTTCAATATAACATGACTTTCCTATTCCATCCAATACAAATTCAACTATGAAAACTTCCACATCCTCATTAGGTTTAATCACAAAATTAATTTTTTGGCAATCAACTAAGTCGGAAGAGTGTAAGTTGATTCTCTCCTTATTGATTACCACATCTTCGTTTAGTTTTGTTCTGATTAATTTATCATTCTCTTCAAGTTCTTCTTCAATAGTTGACTTATTTTCACATTGATTGCCATGTCTGCCATCAAACTCCACGAGCAATGACAAGTAAATTGTACCATCACTTTTGAGATCCATAACAATATTTGTAATCTCCCAAAAATGCGTCCTCTTCACTCAATTAGGAAAGTTCATGATAATACTTTGCAAGTACCTTCTTGTTCAATAAAGGAGAACCATCTCCCGAAAGTTTGATGTTCTCGTCCCAATCATCAGGTACATAATCTCCCGCGAGCATGTAACTCTCATCGAAACTATCCGGTGCTTGTTTTTGGAATTTCAAATATTGTCTAAACCAAAGAAATTTCGACATTGATGCATCAGTGCAAAATAGTCCGACTCTTCTAATACTAGCTAACCATAAGATGTGTTGTTTTTCATGACCATGACCCCGTCGAAACTTTTTCATATGTTGGAAAAAAATCATGATTGACACACATGAAAAACACAAGTTGTATCCAAAATCCAATCCTTGTTAGGGTTGGACTCGACGTAAAAATAGCCAACATATCTTCATCATTCAAATTGTTCTCTACGACATCGGTTTCACCTGTAGTTTCTAATTGCTTTCCCTTCTAATTTGCCATCAAATTTCTTTTATTATGCAACTTGTTGCATTCCCTCTTGACGTGTCATTTCTTTTTGCGAATAAAAAAATTTGATTATTAAAATTAGATTCCAACCCGCCTCTTTCGTGACCACCATGAACAACAAGGCCTTCTCCATCTCTAGCCTTAGATCTAACCAGATGCTTCATGTTCTCATTTGAAAACAAAGCATCATAACCATCTTCAATGGTGAGAGTATGATGACTATAATCGTGTTTCCAAACAATGTAAACAAAGTGGGCAGCGAATACAAAAGAATTAAGGCCAAATCTTCTTCATCATACTTTATCTCTAAAGTCTCCAAATCAGTAGCGATCTCCTTAAAAATAGCCAAGTCATCTTCCAACGATCCACATTTTGTTATACGATAAGAATATAAATGCTGCTTCAAGTGCAATTTGCTAGTTAAACTCTTAGGCATGCACAATTATTCCAACTTCAATCACAACGCATCTGCCATTTTCTCCTTCAAAACTTTTCGAAGAATGTTATTGAAAGATGAAGATGATTTTGTGAAAGTGCCTTCTGATCTGTATGTTATTTCTCCTTCGTCAACCAAGTTGAGGACATCTTATCAAATTCCAACAACGCATTATCCAAATTCATTTGCATGAGTACATCTCGCATCTTTACCTGGCACAACGAGAATATAGTGCTGCGATCCAAAATCCAAATTTCATTTTTCATGGTTGCCATCAAGAACAAGAACATCGAACAAATCATAAAACCAAAGCTTTGATACCACTTGTTGGGGGTGGAAGGAAGTTATACAATACAATATGAAATATTGATCACAACAACAAGATGAACATAAAGATAAGAATTTCATTTGTTAAAGGAATTGGAGATTTTATTCAACTATAATGGAGAAAGAATTACAACAATTGTGTTTCTTACAATTATTCTAACTTTTGTAATAAATCAACTTATAAAGAAGAGTCAACTATATTATACGGGATATATCAAAACTATAACAATATTCTTAAAGATTGAAATCGTATAAAAAAATGCATGGAATAAAAGAAACAATATTTTCTCAATCAAAAAATACGTGGAATAAAACAATATAAGGAGTGAAAGAAAATTGTTACCTCATCATCTCATGAATGAGTAATCTTATTAGTCCTAAATTGCTTAATCTCTGCCACACAATGATAATACCTTTGAAGCGTTGGAAATATTTGAGAAAGTTCAGGTTGTAGCTTAGAAATGAAAATTCAGGATAGGGAAGTAACTATATTCATTTTCAATATTTAATCTTTCATCTTAGTTTTGCTTAGATGTTGATGGGAAACTCATACTTAGTGATATAATTACACAATCTAACAAATACAAATGTTTGCAAAGTGGTAGGTCTTTTTAAGTCATACGATAAAGTTCATGAGCTTAGTTATAATTTGGTTGCCGGAAAGGAAATGGAAGGCATCATCTACTGAAACATGATTCTAAATTTGCTCGGAAAATGCAAATAATCGCTCAGCCCTTTCCTTCGAGGTAAAGGTAACCCCCCTTTTAGTTTATTTTACTAGAAATTGATTAACTTCATGTTGTCTTTTTTTATATAGCAAGTGTACGATATCGTAACAAGTAATATAGTGGACCTATGAGTCCGGATATCATTCCCATGAGGACTAAACTTTAGTACTTAATCTATTTTTCCTACTCCTATTTGACAAAACCAAACAAATAAAGAAATTTGATTGTTGTGAATATTGATTTTCTTGAATAAAATAAATGCTTAAGATAAATGAAAATTATAATGAAATAACAAACACAAATCGATCAAAGATTCACGTATGTAAAATGTATTAGCGCAAAACAATTTCACATATTGATCACCTTAGTTTCCAATTCAAGATTCTAGCCTAATGTAGCGTTC
>CAIGRH010274891.1:0-11202 GCA_903798295.1 Fraxinus nigra
TACAGGTTTGTCTAAAAATAATGATTATTTCTGGTCGTGAAATCTTGTTTGCTTGCCACAGTAGGATAATGAGCATAGGTTGTGGCAGCTCCGGATATTACATTTTCAAGTGAGGTAGAGAAAAACATTTTCTAAAGTATATAAGATTGAGTTATCTTAGTTTTATGGGTATTGCTTCCTTTAATTGTTTATCATACGCTGCTCATATTTCGAGGTTGTTGAGGTGCTCTCTTAAGATTCCCTACTAAATATTTTTCATGCTCATTTGGTTTATTAGGAGAAATTATTGCAAACCTCTAATTTTTTCTTTCTGCCGGTGAATCAGATGTTCTTTGCTACTTCAATCTTGCACGTGCGTGTTGTACAGTGGGATAGCACAAGTCTGGTAGAGGAATCTGTTAATAGATGCCATGTGATATGGGAATCTATCGAGCAAGATAAAGTAAGCCAAAATCCTCATTTGTTCTGTCTCTGTCTCTCTCTTTGCTGTTCTTTTTCATAGTAAGTCCATGTCAATTCAACTAATCAAATGTTACTGAACATATGCTATGTTTATTTATATGCTTCTACAGATGGAAAAGATTTATCAAATTGGTTTTGTAGAATTAATATGTCAAGTTCCTCGTCTTTTTCTAGATGCTTATATGTTTGTTTTGAGAGTACCAATTAATAATTCTAAGTGAAGGACAACAACTGCATATCCGCATATGAATATTGATCCCTACCATTTGTCTTGTGAGAATAGCATTTAATTTGAAGGTTGAATCAAAATATTGGTAATGTATTTTAGATAAGTGTACTTCATTAAGCATTGTCGGTAAACACCAAAATGAAGGAACGAGACATTAAAGAAGTACTGAATATATTATTACTTTGATAAAAAGACACCATCTCTCAAGTGAAAGATCCATTTATTTATAGGGTACCTATACGATTAATATTTACAACTTAATCATCTCTATTTATTAATAGAAAATTGGAAGAACCGAAGAATCATCTGTGCTTTGCATTCAAATTAAATGATTTAACACCCAGCAGTTATTTATTTATTTATTTTTAATAGAAATCTCTCCTGGGTATCACTTGTTTAGTGAACATTTCAACGTGTATATGTCTTGCGATTTTAAGTTAATTCACATACACACGAGTTAAATAGTATCTCAATTGCCAATAGGATATGCTCGTGTTGCTCCTCCCCTGTCTACACCTCATTATCTTCCTTAAGAACAACTTTTGCGGTGCACATTAACATGTAGTGCCATATCGACCCTGGCTTCCACTTATTGTTCTTGGAAGAGCTTCCTGATTCTTCTTTTGCCTTAAAGAAGCCTCTATTTTCATATTGTCATTCCTTATCTTGATTCTGAATCTACTGTTTGGATGCAAATTAGTTTCATATTATTATTTTTATAGCAAAGCAAAAATTGAATAACAAAAATAGTTTTCTTTTGTGCAAAATTTCACATTTTTGATTTTTTGTTTCAATCATGAGAAGTATAAATAAAATTCATTATTAGCATCAAAATAATCTATAATTCTTCGACCTGCCACAATTATTAATTATTATTTAGGTCGATTGTATCTGGTGGAAAGGCATGATGTAGTCGTTTTATGCTTCTGTCTGCTGATATCCCTTTAATCCATAGAACCTCAGTTTTTTCTCTCCTTTGAGGGACTTCTGTGACTGTCTAGATTATAACTTCTGACAAATTCTACAGATACACAAATGTCTTTTGCCCATTTTTGTTAATGGATTGCACAACCCCTGTTCATGATTTCAAATTGTCCTTGGATAATATATTGTCTGATTGGATGAATATTGTAAGCCATACCAATTATGCATGTATTTTTGTCGGTTGAAAACTACATGTAAAATCAACTGACATATAGATTTTTGTTTTCCTCTGCTTGTATCGGGAAGAAACAACAGTGCGTTGGTTTATTATTTTATCACGAGCTGCTGAAATTGTTCTATTTACTCCGGATATGTGATTACAAGAATGCTGCTCAACATGTCGACAAATTGGATGTTGTTATAAAGTCTGACTTGGAACGGATGCAACATATGCGAGAACTCACCAAAGAGCTTGATGCACTAAATCACAGTCTCTCCCACTCTGATTTGAACTACAGAGACAAATCTGCTCTTACTGAAAAACAAGCTCGGCTTGAAGAACGACTTGGTAATTATAGTGGGATGAATTTAACTGGGAAAACGCCTTTGGAACCTGCATATTTTGGAAATGTTAAACGAGCATGGGCTGATAAACTCGAGCTGGCTCCCCCTCCCATTGATGGGGAATGGCTACCAAAAAGTGCAGTCTATGCATTGGTAGATCTTATGGTGGTTGTTTTTAGCCGCCCAAAGGGACTTTTTAAGGAGTGTGGAAAGAGGGTTCAATCTGGGATGCAAATTATCCAAGGTTGGTTTTGGTAATTGAGATGTAATTTTAATATCTGCATTTGAAATAACCCAGTACTGATCACGTATTGTAAATTGCAGTTCTTGTACATGTAGAAGTGAATGGATGTCGATATGTTCTCTCTCAAAAATTGTTATCTATATGGATATATATTTGGTTATTACCAATTTATTTGTTGCCAAAAGCATAATATATACTCTGATGTGAATGAAACTGAAAATGTTTCGTCTCCTAACTGTTCTAAGAGAAGAAGCTTGTTAGAGTGTGATCAATGTGTTCCATATTGTGCGACCTGGGTCTTTTTTAAGATTCCGAGAAGTACATTATCTTCCAAGTTTATTGTCCCTTCGTCTTTGCTGGTTTCCAGTAGTTCCAGAATAGTTTGACCTCTTTACCTTTTGTTGCTATATCAGACTGGTGGTATTACTTGGATTGTCAAATCCAATTGATAGAGGCCGTAGAGGGATATATTAATTACGTGCTTGCTTTTCTTATGGTCCTGCATGCAGTATTTGGAAGGCCATTCCATGGGTTTTCATCAATTGCAACTTATTATGTTTATATCTGCAACTTGAGTTGCTTAACCATACGATCTATGCAGTGATTTAACACATCAAGTCTAAACTGTGAAGAAAGATAAAATTTATGAAACTTTACTAAACTCTGGTGACTCTGGATATGAAAGGAGTTGGTGCTTCCGAAAGATTTTTGCGTTTTGTGCTCAAATGTCAATAAAAACCCTTATATGTTGTTTTGATTGAAAGTCATTGGGATAGTTGATGAATGAACAAAGGTGTTGCTTAAAGCCTGTAAAAAATTGTAATTCAGTGTTAGATGCTCTTGATACCTGAATTATTCTCTTTCTTGCAGAGGAATTGGTGCAACTTGGGATTACTGATGGCATTAAAGGTTAGGCTTCCATTTATATGGGTAAATCATGTTTCTGATGCACAGTATCATTAGTAAGCTCCCAGGGAAGTTTTCTATGAATTACGAACAAATTTTCTGATGTTGAGATATTTCTCGATCTTTTGTAGGAAAATAGTGAAAAATGTTCTTCTAAGGTCTCTAACATATTTTTTTTCTTTAATCTATTGGATGGCAGAAGTTGAACTGCAACACTCTGCAATATGGATGGCTGGGGTCTATTTGGTGCTTCTAATGCAGTTCCTTGAAAACAAAGTAACTATCGATCTTACACGAACTGAATTTGTTGAGGCACAAGAGGTTGGTTATTGCCTGCTCACTTGCCATATTAGTTAAACGTGCATTTTCAATTTAAGTTAAGTCTTAACTTATAGTATCATGTTAGTTGAACAAGTTGATAGAATGATTCAAAATAATTCATTTCTAAAAACTTCTGACCATATTTCTGGTCATATATTTCTCTATTCTCTTTTATTTGTTACTTCTTGTTTAGAAGAAATTATTGTTCAATGTTAAATTAAAGGCCTCTGCAAGGTTGTTGATATTTATGTTTTATGGGCAAAGCCTTGATCCAGTTTTTGATGGCATCCTAAGTCAGTGGAATCCGCAACATACCCTCCCTCCAGAACCAAAAAACAATAAGAAAAAAAGAAAAAAATTTACATTTTGTTTAGAAGTTTAATACTGAAGATCATATTTAACAGTTTTACCATATGTTTATTGTTAGTTGGAATATACTTTTGAAAGGGAATTTTAATTCCGTCAAATGGGATACTGATTTGCAATGAAATTGAAATAAAACATTGTATAATTCTGACGAAATATTGTATAAAACATTGTATAATTTAAATTTAATGAAGAACCATGTATCGTTGCAGGCTTTGATGCAGATGAGAAATTGGTTTATTCGCTTCCCAACAATCTTACAGGCCTCTGAGAGTATCATTGAGATGCTACAAGGGCAGTATGCTCATTCTGTTGGCTGCTATAGTGAAGCTACTTATCATTTCCTCGAAGCTTCGAAGGTAATTATTTGCTGGCACTGGTATCTAGGTGGATGCCGATTTATGCATTCTTTTCTGAAAAAATATATATTTTCTTGATCTATAAATAACAAGTCTACATGAGCATTATTAATGAATTTTATCTGCTTGATCCATATGTTTCTCGTATGTAGTTAACAGAGAGCAAATCAATGCAAGCCATGTTCCACATTTATGCAGCAGTCTCTTACATCTGCATTGGAGATGCTGAATCCTCGGCAAAGGTATTGCATTTCCTGCCAAGATCTGAATTTATGCCCCTGTTTGGTGTGCATTATTTCCAAAAGAATGCATTTTTTTGGTTGATGTGATGGGGAATATGTGGTTGAAAAAGAAGGAAAAGTTATTGATGGGATATAAAATATTATTTTATTGAAAAATGTGTGGTTGAAAATGAGGAGAAGAATGAGAATGAAAAAAATAATGTGGATCAAAATGGGGGTATATTTGTAGATGACACTGTTAGATTTTCTTACCAGGACTAGCTTTTCTACAGGCTGTTGACTTGATTGGACCGGTTTTGGGAGTCATTGATTCTTTTGTTGGAGTGCGAGAGAAAACCAGTGCCCTTTTCGCTTATGGCTTTCTACTGATGAGGCAGCAGAATCTACAAGAAGCCAGGTAGAAGTTTCAACTCTTGTTACATTACATCTTATCCTCCCATATTGTATGAATGTACCTTTGCTAGTGCATGATTAGTGCATCTCTTTACTAATCTAAAATATGTTATGTAAACTCTGTAGGATAAAATTGCTTACCCTTGTTCTTATTAGTTTTGTGTTTGTAATTCCCATAACTACATCTTTTGGAAGGTGTGGTTTTGTTTTTTGTTTGTTCTTCTTCCTATTTTTTTGTGATTGTTTTCATTTGCAAACAAGAATTTAATTGTGAAGTTGGGTCAACAAGTTTTGGTCATCAGACGTACCATATCCGTGGTGGTAGACGACATGCTCTTGAGTTGGAGAAAAACTGTATTAGGCAATGAGATTAAATTGTTGGCTGCTTTGTTTTCAAAATGCACTCAGACATTTGACCTGACATGTCACAGTTTCCAACTATCTTAAGAATTAATTTTCTTTTTCTCTTTTCCCTTCTAAAAAGTTTTGTTGAGTTTGATTATATACTGACTTTGAATCGAACTCCCTTGGGCAAACTTCTTATCTATTAAGTGGCCTAGCTTAATTTCGAAAGTTTGAAGAAATTAATGGAACTTGTGCGTTCTCATGATGTAGATTGATCACTTCACTTTTTGTTCATTTGCTTTTCTGTCTGGTATTTGTGCTGCTAGAAATCTTCCGAACACACTTCTGATTTATTTAATTTGAGTGGCTGACCTGAAATTTGTAGCTGAAAACCTTCTAGTTCTAGGGCAGTGGTTCTTTTCTTAAGTCAAATCTTAGATTATTACCGGAGTACAGTAGTTCCTGTAGTCGATTTTAAAGTAGGGAAGATTTAAAATTTTATGTAGTCTTGCAAGAAACTTGAAGTGAGCCAACATCATTTTGTCACTAGAAAATATGTGATGTGCAATATTAGATTACACAATTTAGTTATCTGAATCTGTCTTGTTTCCTGCCAATTGATTTTGTGAGTATCTTTAATGAGTCCCCATCCGTACTGATGATGTAATTCTTGCTAAATCATGCGTTTAACACCCAGGTAGTCAGATATTGACATGCGCCACAAGAAATAAGAAATCCATGGAAATAAAATGCATTAGAAATTTTCTTCTCCATGTGTCAAATATGAGTGATTGAATTAACCAAAGTTATATGTTGAAATTAACTGAAACTACATCTCTACCCCCTCCCTTTTCTCACATTGTACATAACTTTGACACAGGGTACGACTAGCCTCTGGTTTGCAAACTACACATACCTTTTTGGGGAATCTTCAACTTGTTTCGCAGTATTTGACCGTGCTAGGAAATTTGGCACTTGCACTACATGACACAGGTCAAGCTAGAGAGATCTTGAGATCCGCCTTAACATTGGCGAAAAAGCTCTACGATATCCCAACTCAAACCTGGGTTCTATCCAATTTGACAGGTATATCACATATTTGGTTCTGCAATTATGGATAGATAGTTAATGGGTTTCACTGCATTTATGTATTCTTGCTGCTACTTATTGTATCTACCCATGTTCTCTCTGTCCTCTGAAATTGTGATAGATTCAGAGACGTATCTAATAACTTGATTTGTTTGGTAAGGCGGGTTAGACAGAACATAATAGTATTAAAGAAGATTGAATACTGCATACCAAACATGCTATGAGAAAATGGTGTTGATTAAGTGCAACCCACTTGTGGGACAAATGACTTACGAAGTTTCTCAGTACAAGTTGTTGCCTTACGGTATTGATTAGAATGCTTATGAAGATAGAGAACGAAAGAATAAAGAAGGTCAACATAAATTATGCCAATTTGGAATAAGTGAATTTTGCTGTCATTGATGAAGAACAATTTGGAGAAGCATCTTATATGCAAAAGATTTGTGCCTGCAGTAGGCAGGGCGAAAACATTCGAGCTTAAATTGATTTGGTCTATCATATCTCTCATTTGTTGTACCTGTAATCTTTTTACCTTATCACTGCCTGCAGCTTTGTACCAGCAATCGGGCGAGAAATTGCACGAAGAAGAAAATCTCGAGTATCAAAGGAGGAAAGTAGAGGATCTACAGCAAAGACTCTCCATTGCATGTTCATCCATTCATCATAAAGAACTGGTAAGGACACCTTTGACCACGACGTTGATCTGTAGAAAACTCTTCCATAATAGTTCTAATATTGGCACTTGGTCCTCATTTTAACATGTATAAATGAGCAGATTGAGAAAGTAAAACTTCAAGTTCACCAACCGAGTGAAATCGACATCAAGCGAGCAGTTGCAGGCCCTTCTCGGAGTGTAAATCTCGACATCCCTGAGTCGATTGGTCTGTCAGCTCCATCACCCTTGCCATCTTCAGCAAGGCTTATGGACTTGGACATTGGGAGGCTTGGGAAGAGGAAGATATAGTTCCCCACTTGTAAGTTGATATTCCTTTCCTATTCTAGGATAGGAATAACTGGAAAATGACGAGAGAGCATGTCTTTCCCTCTTTGGGGCAAGTATAGGCACACCGGTGTGATTTCCCATCTTACAACATATTCACTTGACAATATTAAAGAAGAAAAAGAAATCAAAATCGCGTTCATTATATTGTTAGTCATATCCAATATTACTTTCTAAATATGAACTCGGGGTAGTTTTTTTAATCTTTGCTATAGAGTATAGCCTAGAATCCTTTTAGCTATGGAGTTTCTTTTGTAAATCTCTCTTCTCAAATAGTGAGGTTGTTTGGGCTGTGATGTAAAAGATACTTGTAATGATGTTCACTTTTTTCAGTTGTAAGTGGTAGGGGTTTTTTCATATATCTGTATTTTGACAAATTTGTTAATAGTTTTTGATGCCTTAAGGAACTTTCACATAGTAGCTTGTGGTGACATTGAATTTGCTATATTTTAATTTCATAGAATTATTTTGTAACACTTGCTATCATTTCTCTTGTTTGTTAATATTCCAATCAGATTTTCAATTTGGGAGTTTCACATTGAACCAATCTGCAAATTAAAAATTACTCTAATATAGTGGTGCATAACGGGTCGAGCTACCTAAGTCTATGGGTTACTCAACTCTGCTAAAAAATATACAAAAATCAAGTCGAGCTGCTTTGTGAATTGGTGCGTCACAATGAAGGGTCTATTATTGAATTTATCCGACTTGATAGCTTCTTGCCTTTTGGGACCAATAGAAAGATGTGTTTTTGAAGAGCTGGCTCAACGGATTATCGAGCACGATGACTCGTAAGGACGTAGACTCTTAGTCTGACTGTTTAATTGAAAGGTAAGAGTAGAATTAAAAGGGTTACCGAGTTTTGTCTGGCAAATCAATCCTCAAATTTGAAAGACAGTTTAGACTAAGTTCCGTCTATACTTTAAACATAAGGATTGTTCATGCATCCAACAATTCTCATTGAACTCGGTTCCATATTGGTTGATTCAAGTTGACCTGTTTATTTTGACACCCCTATTTCACTACCATGTTTGGACACACTTAAAGATAAATTAAATTAACTTATACGTAATAATTTTTCATACACTAAAAGATGTATGGAAAGACGAGCACGAACAAATTACTTGGATGAACATGTGCCACAATACCAGAATCTGAAACAGTGGAATTTCGAATTTGATACTGTTTTTGCACTACATATTCGCATTATCTTTCCATCAAAGCCGTTCGTTAGCGAGCCGAATGTACCGTGTCTGAAAAATTAACCCCAAGTATATATTTATTCGGTCCAGCATTTTCTCGAACACCTGTCAGAATTTACAGCTATTGAACTTGTGTTGAGGAGAAGATGCAGGCTACGGTTGCATCCAGATGTTTGAAGATTCTGAATAATTCAATCCCGTCTCGCTGTTTTAATCGTTATTCGATAATATATTCTTCTAAATTATTAAACCCATCTCAAATTGGCTTTGAATTCAAGCAAAATTCAATCTTCACTGTACGCACCTTATGGAGCTCCGGCAGAAAGAAGCCGTCTTTACTCCCTCATATCAATGCTTTTCTATCGGATTTTCCCTCCAAAACACCCCAGAACCCCGTATGCACACTTTTCCTTTTTGTTCTATTAATTTGAATTAATTATTAAATATTTCTACTGGATTTTACGTTTTACTGTATTTTGGTTAACTTTGCTGGGAAATTCTTGGTGAACAGAGCTTGGTATCGGATGGCTATGCGTTGTTTTCTACAGAAGCAAAGCCAGCACCGAAGCAAGCGCCTACGACGTCGTTGAAGAAAACTGAAGCTTCAGGAGACCAACTCCCAGATACTAAAATCATCGCAACTCTCGCAAAATATCTATGGATGACGGATAATCTCGAGTTTCGGCTCCGTGTCATTGCTGCATTGGGCCTTTTAGTTGGTGCAAAAGTAATAATAAAAAACCTATCTTTGCATTCATGTTATTACATATGTATTTACCGTATACAGGTGCTTAACAATATGATCTTCTTGGGGGTGGGTGGGGCTGTGTGTAGGTGTTGAATGTTCAGGTGCCATTCTTGTTTAAGCTTGCTGTTGATTGGTTGACAACCGCAACGGGAAATGCCAGTGCTCTAGCCGAGTTTACTGCTGCCAATTCAACTGTTTTAGCACTTTTTGTTAGCCCTGCTGCCATTTTGATTGGGTATGGTATAGCACGTGCAGGGGCTTCTGCTTTCAATGGTAACTTTTGTAGTAGGAGTTTTTTAGTGTTTTCTCTGTTTATAGTTTTTCCCTCGCTATGTACTACGAAAAAAGCTGGGGAAATGATATTTCATTCTTTTTTATGTATATTTTTTATGGTGTTTAATGCACTTTGTTCGATTTTAGAATTGCGAACTGCGGTGTTCTCTAAGGTGGCATTGAGAACAATCAGACAGGTTTCCCGAAAGGTACATTACTTCGCTCACATTTTCTTTTCCCTCATGTCCAAACTGTGTTTATGAATAAAAAAACTGTTGCAGATCAAATAATGCACGAGGATCGATTTCTGATCTCCTTTTGTGTCGATGACATGCTTTGTGCTTGCTATTATCCTTCAATTTTATGCATGAACAGCTTATTTTAAAAGTAAATAATTATCTAATACAAGTGACAAATGGAGGTCAATGCTGGTACCGAACACTATAAGCTTTCATTTGTTCAACCTTTCTTTTGTAATTTTGAGTGGGTAATGAATATAAATTAGATGTGTAATCTGTGTCATAGGGGAAATGCCAGAGTAAACTATCTTTCTCATTCTTTATGGCTTTTCAGTGGCGAACAGTATGGTTGTTGTATATATGGCTCTTATTGTTCAACATTTTTGCATGATATATATAACCATCTTCGAAATAAGGAAGACAGAAAATTATGAAATAATAAAGTAATCAGGCTTTTTTTGTGAACATCAAATTTCATTCACCTTTGAGTGGTGCTGTAATGAAGATAGAATTAGGGCTCAACAAGTAAATCAAGTCCCATTGATTGAAGAAATTGTTTTCTTAAGCTAGAGGAAGATCAACCCTTTCTTTCTCTTTTATAATTGGTTGGATTTGGCAGTGGCCAAAAAATCAAGTTAGATATTGCCATGATGTTAACCAAAGTTTAGCCAGCAATAATGGGAAATTAATAGTGAAAATGCTTGCTTGTCAGTTTAACTCATTTATCAACTCATTTATCGTGTCTGAGCTAATTCTGGTGTTGGCTAATGATGAAGTTGAAACATTCATGTTATTCTCACGTGGAAATAGATATGGTTAAACAAAAATTTCCATTAACCATGTTATATCAAGTAACAAATTTTCAACATATGCTTTGAAAAAGTTGCATCCTGACATCTTTTTCGTTCTGACATAACTGATTCATCTTATGCAGGTTTTTTCACATCTCCACGAGCTCGACCTACGGTTTCACCTTAGGTATTCTTAAGAAAAATCTTCTTAGAAAAGCTTTATATTCTAGATTCCCTGTAGTGAGCACATTGATTATAACTAAAATTTGACTGCATACTTTCTTTATCTCTTAGTTGTCTTTGTTAGATTTCTCCCTCTTTTTCTGTATCTTTATTCCATCTTCAGTCTTCCAGAGGTGGATGGAGAAAGCCCAGCCCATAAGCAAATTGGTTTGTAAAAATTGAAACACTTGGCCCAAATTATTGATAAAAATAAAAAAGAATAAAAAATTTAGCCCGCCCAAAAATTAATTTTAGCCTAACTAACTTTATTCCCAACCCAATC
>CAIGRH010274899.1:0-12565 GCA_903798295.1 Fraxinus nigra
ATGGATATTAAAGGAACTCAATGATTTTCAGAAGAATCATCTTTCATCATGTCGTACTGGTAGACAAACATCTTCTATAAAGTGAATTATATTGATTTTTTTAATTGATTTAATTGATCTACAACCCTCATACTATACATTCCCTAAGTTTTGAAGCTAAAATGTAGGAAAGACATCATTAATATTGGAGAAAAGTACACCAAGTAACTTTTTAGTTCCATAGATGTAGTTATTCTAAAATACATTATAACAAACAAAAAATTTACACTTTGGTATTTTTGTTAACCTTCTGATGATGTTACCGATTCTTATAATTAAAGTAAATTGGTAGCAGTCATGAACCCAGAAAAATCCTTGAATGGTTTTTGATTTTTTGATTTCATTAGATTCAAGTTCTTCACAGAAACGTTGAACGTTTGATAGTTTAGTTAAAATTGTCTTGGATTATGATTAATTTTTGGAAACTTATCATCAATAATCCCGTGCGTGCACGAAGAGACACCATGTCTCCATATTTTTTTTATTTTTCTTTTTAGTTTTTCCTTCTTTTCTTCTTCCTCCAAATGTACACTTTTTCCTTTTTCTTTTACATGGGAACCAAAAGGTCGTTTTTTTTTTCCAACACCTCATTGCCAATTAAGAGAGAAGAGCATTGTGGTCGAGTTTCTTTGGAATTTTGTATTGCTGCCTTATATTGGAATTATAATGAATGTGAATTGCATTTTTGAAAGAAACGTTTGTGACTTGGTAAATATCTGTACTTACTTCATTTTTTGTCAAGTTCAATTTCATTTTTTGTGATCTTCAAAGTAAAATGCTGAAGAATTAATGATTTGAATTGCGAGGTATTATCACTATTATTGCATCTAAAGGATAGTTTCTTTTCATTCTTGTGTTCTCAAAACAATTTGGCATTATATGATTGGTTTTATTGACAACATGGACTCCAATTGGTTAATCATACTATAGAGCTCCGAACTAGAGACGAAATATTTTTGGATCTTGTCGTCTTGTTTAGAAATAAACTCAAACTCGAGCGTTTGTATTTACAAGTCTTCTACTATATGGCGTTATATAAGATCGGTCACACAAATTGTTGATATGCAACCGTTATTTAAGTATCAAATAATGGATACATCGTACTTGTAAAGTCGTCCCCATCCCCCTCCCCCTCTAGACCTCTCTTTCGTCCCAATTCTTTTTAATACCTTCATTTCAAACTCGTTGCTTCTTGCAGTGGCTTCTTGTAAACAAGATGAGCATAAGTTAGGCCCATTTTCTTCTTGGAATATAACAGGAACATATAAAGTTTTATTTCCAGTTGTGATACATTGATTTTTGTTCATAATTTCAAGAATCATTTCTCTTTTCATCTTTTCCCATTTNGATATGCAACCGTTATTTGAAGTATCAAATAATGGATACATCGTACATGTAAAGTCGTTTCATTTTTATAGATCTATTGAGTCGTATTGCTCCCCCTTCCTCTAGACCTCTCTTCCGCTCAATTCTTCTTAATACCTTCATTTCAAACCCTTTGCTTCTTGCAGTGGCTTCTTGTAAGCAAGATGAGCATGAGTTAGGCCCATTTTCTTCTTGGAATATAACAGAAACATATAAAGGTTTGTTTTCGGCTGTGATACATTGATTTTTGCTCATAATTTCAAGAATCATTCATCTTTTCGTCTTTTCCCATTTATTTAGTTATTCATGATAGCGTTCATCTTTTCTCTTCAACAAATGTGTTTCCATGTGTTGTCTATAGTCTGCTTGTGGCTATTTATACGCTCATCTGCATGAGACCATAAGCTTCAGTTTGATTGTTGTGAAATTTATTTGGATTGTGGTTTAGTCGCTTTATCATTTTGTATTGCTGGCTAAAAGTACACCGAACTATGGATTTGACATTGAGGGTTCAGGTTTCACTAATTGTGTCTTACACTTGATTGTTTAAGTTTGGCTCAAATGTCTCTGCGCTGGACGGACATCATGTGCCTCTGTCCACGTCGTGTCCGCGCGGTGTCTGGACACGACGCAGTCACAGACACACCGTGTCGAGACATGACATGGACACGATTTCGTTTCCCCGTAGCACGGATACCGTGTCTCTGCGCAGAGAACCTTTTTTTTTTTTTCCATCTCATATATGGATTCATATACTCTAGGCAAAGGGCATATGTGTTCTTTCAATCACAACTGCCAAGGTGCCTATTCTGAAAGTTGTTGATTGCGAAACTGGCTTTGAATGTAATATATTAGTTGAAAATTCAACCTAAATGAAATTTTGAATTTTCAGATTATCCACATTATTTCTTCAATTGATGAAATGTCAAAAAGGCCAAACACCTTGGTAAAATTTGCCTTCATTTTATTATACATCTATGAAATTTTTTTGTCGTTTTAACAAAAATCCTTTCTAAAATTCTAGCTGCAATCGTGCAATGCACGATCTCCACTAGTCTTATTAAATGGAAGATCTAGTTAGAAAATCATTTTGATATCTTTTCTTTATCCTAGAATACCCCAACAAATTTCTCTATATTTTCAAAGTCTTCCGCAAATCTTTTCAAAGTTTTACCATATTTTGGGCACAAACATTGTTAGTTGATTTTAATCTTTGACCCCTTCACGTCTCATGGATCTAGACGGTGTAACATACTTCTATTGTTTTCGAAAGTGTGAATATTCTCAAACTATTATACCAAAACTTAAATATATTACGAGAGATTAAGGACGAGATTTAACATATAATTTTAAATTAAAGATGAAAATTAATATGAAGGCAAAATTGGTGAACAAAAATTTATAATCTCCTAATGTTAACTTGTTTGCATCCATACATTTTCCGTCCTCGTTCCTCATCGCGGACACGAGTTATCTCTTGTATCAAATCGTATTGTGTTACTATCGCATCTTCAACTATTTTCTTGTACAAATCCTAACTTGTCAAAACTCACTCCCCCAGTCTCTCTTATATCCTATTTCTATTTACCTTCATTGGTCCATATTTTTTTTTTTCAAATAAACAAATATTGTGATATTTTGTGCAGGTTAGTATAATTATGTTAGATTTACACAAGTCTTATGTGATTTTGCATAAATTTATTATCATAATAGTGTTGGTGTACTGTTTGATAACGATCCATTATGAAATTGATATATATTTATTAAGGGAGATTTGATGACTCTTATAATTAAAATTATATTTGAAGAAATAAGAAATATTTCACGAAATTGCAAAAATTACTCCAAAATAAAAATATATAGTCTTTTTTAGATATTACGCATTGAAATTGATTTCATAGGATTGTAACAAATGTAAATGAAATTTTGAATTTTTTGAATTAATTAAATTCTTAAACATTTGATTTAAGAAAATTTAATATCAGTTATTTTTTTATCGCAATAAAAAAAAACATACCGTTTAAATTACCATAATTTTAACAAAAAAATCATAAATATAAAAAAAAAGTATAAATGAAAATTTGAAAAATCTGAATTATTAAATTCCTAAACATAAGTTTTAAGAATTGTTAATAATTACTTAATTTGATAAAAAAAAAAAAGTTAAATATCTATTATTTATTTATTTATTACTCAATTGACTGAGATCCATCTGAAAAATAAATTAGAATGAACAAAAAAAATTAAAAAAAATCTGCTAATGCCCAATAAAAAGTCGTGCACATCGAACCGTAGCCTAGGCTCCATATTCATAGAGCAAAAGGGATCAAACGGCTAAGGTTTTCTTCCTCGGAATTAGCTAAAAACTGGGGAGAGGCAAAAAGGGACATAACCATCACCCCTTGGCACCAATTCATCTTGTGTAGCAGTGATCTCTATTGAACTTCTTCATCAACAAAGTTGGAAGGTAGTATCGGATTTTTGTTATTGTAAAACAGGCTTTTTATGTTGAAATCGCACTCAATCCGATTGTTGTGAATTATTCAATTTCAACTCAACTCCTTATAAATTTTTTTTTTCAAAATTGTTACTTCTTGATGGTAATCTTCCTCTAGCAACAGTGATTTTTCGACAATCTTCGTCTTGAATTTTTGATGCTGTTGTTTATGGTGTTCTCCTTGCCTTAAAAAACTGACCGCCCCTCAAGCGTAATAGAGGAAATACCCAGGACACCAGGGTCTAGACCCCAGGTGGCTCCGCCCCTAATTCTATGTGCGTATCTCTTCTGATCTTGTGATATATGAATCTAAGATCTTGGTGTCACTTTGTCAATTTTTCAGCGTTGTTCGCTCGTTTGGGTTTATGTATATTCTGAATTTTGCTTGGGTTTTCTGCATCATTCGAGTACAATGTTAATAGTGCTGCATTAGGCTAAATCGTAATGGACGACATGCGAACTAATTTTGTAAATAATAGATCTGCACTTTTTGTGGGTTTGAGATATTCATTGATTTGCATACCTACAATAAAATCTTGAACTTGCAACGGAATTAGATGATTAAATTTTGAAGATTCCGATTTTTTTTTTCTTACTGATATGCTAAGACTTTTTTATGATCTGTAATTTACTGCACTGTAATGAATTTTTGATAAGTCGTGTTGATCGTTCACAATTATACATTTTTCTTTGTTTTTAAAACGGTTATCTGTCGAACATTTGATTTTTACCACGTGTTTGTATGTAACTAAGTTGACTAATTAAAGGTTTCATCTTTTCTGTTGGAGCTGTGTCTTTAATTTGGTTCTTATTTATTAAAGAAACTTTCTCAGAGGTTAAACTTTGGTTTGCCTTTTAATTAATATATCCAAATAATTCAGATTCTGCTTTTACCAAGGTTTTGTATTTAATTGCTTGCGATTAAAGGTCTGGTCTTTTTAATTGGAATTTTGTTTTTTTCTTCTGCGTTTTTCAGTGCATCTTAATGCAATTTTTCAATGAACTATACTTGATGTCGGATGTTAAGATTTTTTATTTTGGTGACCAATTAATTACAACGTTAAATGATTTAGATTTGGGTTTTTACGCAGCTCATTAATTAAAAGTTTTATCTTTTTAATGGGTACTTAGTTCTTTTATTTTGGTTCTTGTTCTGAATGTATCTTACTGTGACTTTCTCAATGATAGCACTAAATGTGGTCCTGGAAGTTAAACTCTTCGATTTATTTTGTTGGGCTATTAATTAATACGGGTAAAGAATTTATGTATGGAAATGATTGGAAATGGAAGTATCTGTTGCATTAACTTTAATTGTTATTGGGACTCTAAAGTGGTCTCATTCCAGCAAGTTTGTGTGCACATGGGTATGTATGTAAACAGACGAATTATGGGTTGAAGCAGTTTCAGTGCCTCAGCCATGGTTGATTTACCTTTTGTCTTTCTGCAGACCTTGAGCTGTTGAAATGGCATCAACTGCTGGAAACCTTGGATGGCTTAATGGGAGGGTGAAAGCTGTTCCATCCGGTGACAGCTTGGTGATAGTGGGAAACTTGAAGGAAGGGATTCCCCCAGAGAAAACAATTACTTTGTCATCTCTGATTGCTCCTAAATTGGTATGTTCTCTCAATATTGGAAAATCTAATTTATGTTGTCTTTTTGTCGGTGTAAGCTTGATGTTTATTTTCCAACCGATATTTCAATTGTGAACTGAACAAAATGTTTACTGGATATTTACTTTGTGTTAAAGTATCACAATTTCAATTTCTTTGTGGTATCTTTAGGAAGAGAAATAGCTGAATCTTTGTATTTTCTTATAACATGGTTTCATGCAAGATCTGCTGTTGACCTTGTGACCTTGTCGGGGCTTTTCTTGACCTGTCTTTTAAGCCCTTTGTGCGACTACGTTTTCTGTTCAATCATTTTTCCCACTTTATCCTTGTTCCCTGCTTTTCTTCTATTTACAGTTTTACATCAGTTTAATGAATTATGCCATTGTTCTTATTGTTGTGCTGGAATTTCAATAAAGAACATACATATTTTAGTTGCAGAGCTATGCTCTAAAGTTCTGTGGATAAATTTGCCCATATTCACCTTATATGGCTTACGTGCTTACCTTATGGTTCTCTGCTCATTGATTTGAGGTCATAGAGTTCTTTATATCTGGACTAATTATTAACGAGTCATTCATTTGATGTATGTTGTGTACTATGTTTCATGTCCTTTTCATATTCTTTCTCACTGCACTTGAATTGTCATTTTGTTTCTAGGCCCGAAGAGGCAGTATTGATGAGCCATTTGCATGGGAGAGCAGAGAATTTTTAAGGAAGCTATGTATTGGGAAGGTTTTTAGTACTGAATTAATTTCGTTAATAGGTTTTATGTTCTATTCTTTTATAAAGAACAATATTTATTAGATTTACTTCTATTTGGCCAATAGGACATTGCATTCAGAGTAGATTATACAGTACCATCCATAGGCAGAGAATTTGGATCTGTGCTCATTACCAATGGCCATACGAATGTATCCTTTCTTGTTGTTGCTGCAGGCTGGGCAAAGGTGACCTTTTTTTTTCCACATTTATGTTGCCAACACTTGTATTTCTTCTTCTTTTTTTTTTTGGCATCAGACGAGTTCTTGTGGCTGCAGGTTAGAGATCAAGGTCAACAAAAAGGAGAAGTTAGTCCTCTTTTAGCTGAGTTACTACGTCTTGAAGAGCAAGCCAAACAACAAGGTCTAGGTCGTTGGAACAGAGTATGTCTTAATTTGTTTTTTGCGTAATCAATTCCCTGTACCCCAATATATCACGCGTTAACTTTCCCCTTTAAATAAGTGTTAACTTTCCCCTTTAAATAAACAAAATAAAGTCAAAATTTTCATTTCGATGGGTTTCATAATTTAATTTTTTATTTCTTTGGGTTTTGTACTTTGATCTTTATCTTTTAGTAATTATCTAAATGGTGTCATATTGTTCTCTAATCGTGGCCTCTTTATTGTTGGATCCAGGAACCAGGTGCTTCTGAGGCATCTATTAGGAACCTGCCTCCGTCAGCCATTGGAGATTCTGGCAATTTTGATGCTATGGGCCTCTTGGCCTCAAACAAAGGTAGTCCTATAGAGGTTATTGTGGAGCAGGTCCGAGATGGGAGCACACTTCGTGTTTATTTGCTTCCAAGTTTTCAGTTTGTCCAAGTGTTTGTCGCTGGAATTCAGGTATGTAATCCTAGCTTAGTGCAATTTATGAAGTAGGTCACAACTGGTTTGGGTATTCTCTTTTCCAGCTGGATTTCAATTCACTTTTTGTCCGTTTTACTTGTTTTACCAGTCCCCATCCATGGGCAGAAGGGCTGCATCTGAAGTTGTTATTGAAACTGAAATATCCTCTGACGAGCCAAATGGCGATTCTTCAACTAACCCTCGTGCCCCCCTGACAACGGCACAAAGACTTGCTGCTTCGTCCGCAACTGCTAATGAAGTTGCGCCTGATCCGTTTGGGAGGGAAGCCAAACATTTCACAGAAATTCGTGTTTTGAATAGAGAAGTGAGTAAATTTTGATGGCTGTTGCTTTGGTACTTGATTTTCTTAGATAGGCTTACAATTCTAATTGGGTGGCTCCCAGGTCAGAATTGTTTTGGAGGGTGTTGACAAATTTAGCAATCTAATTGGTTTGGTATATTATTCGGACGGTGAATCAGCAAAGGACCTGGCGTTGGAACTTGTTGAAACTGTAAGTCATTTTACAAGGCACGTGTTGAATTATGACAAGCATCATAAGTTGTTCAGCTTATAATGGCAGATTCTAAATGAAAGCGCTACTCACTGTGGTATGTTAGGTCAGACTTATTCAGATATCGAACTATTTAACTTGTATTGATAGTTCGAAATGGGATATCGTATTTTTTAGTTATCGAGAAGAGATTTGGGCACAAAAAGAACAAAAACTTGCGGAGATTATGATATTAAATTTTTCTTGCTAGGTTCTTATAATCTCTTTTTGATTGCTTGACTGGGATGAGCCTGATACAGAAGATGTCAAATAACTCCTAATTTATCATTTTTCTAAATGATGTGATGGATGACGGGCCAACATTTAACTTTTTAAAAAGAAATCAACTCTTTCTTTGGCTATTCCTGTTATAATGAGCACCTTTTTTGGTACTCTATATGCCCCTTGAAATGAATTGCAGAACTATACCTCGACCCTATTTCACAGGGCAAACTAGATAATTGGATTGCCATCGATGCTTTTGAATTTATTTGGCAATTTTTATAATACAAGAAGTTGCCTATCTCTAGGTAAAGCTACTTGATTTCCTTCTGGTGTTCAGATTTGTTTTCTTGACACTTGAAAAATTCTTTGCACTGTTTGATGTCTACTATACTGCTTATGCCCTAATTTTTTCCCCTTGTGGAATTTACCCTCATTGCTCTTCTTCCCCATCACGTTGATGCAGGGTTTAGCTAAATATGTAGAGTGGAGTGCAAGTTTACTGGAAGATGATGCCAAGCGCAGGTTGAAGAATGCTGAACTTCTGGCCAAGAAGAACCGATTCAGGATGTGGACAAACTACGTGCCCCCGGCCACAAACTCCAAGGCCATTCATGACCAGAACTTTACAGGAAAAGTAAATTTTGGTTCCTGGTGTTACGTGCCTTGTTTCATTTTGCACTCTCCTATATTTCGGGTTTCTGCAGGTAATAGAGGTTGCAAGTGGGGATTGCATAGTTGTTGCCGACGATTCCTTGCCATTTGGAGATCCGTCTGCTGAGCGACGTGTCAATCTCTCAAGTATTAGGTGCCCTAAAATGGGCAACCCTCGCAGAGATGAAAAACCTGCTCCTTATGCTCGCGAAGCAAAGGAGTTTCTGAGAAATCGTCTAATTGGCCGTCAAGTGCGTTTCCTGAATTTTATGGTTTGATTTACTATATTGGATTTGTGCCACAATGTTACTTTTGATCTACATCTATTCAGGTGCAAGTTTCGATGGAATATTCAAGGAAGGTGAGTATGGCAGATGGACCTGCTGCTGCAGCTGGGACAACTGATTCAAGGGTGATGGATTTTGGATCTGTCTTCCTTGTTAATCCAGCTAAGGATGGGGATGGTACTGCACCTGCTGCTGGAAGTCAGCAGACAGGGGCTAATATTGCTGAGCTTTTGGTTGCCCGTGGTTTTGCGAATGTAATCAGGCACCGAGATTTTGAGGAGAGATCAAACTACTATGATGCCCTTCTTGCTGCTGAATCACGTGCTATTGCTGGCAAGAAGGGTATGCATTCATCCAAAGACCCTCCTGTGGTGCACATAACGGACCTGCTAACTGTTAGTAGTCTAACCTCCTTTTTAGCTTTTGGCTGTTGTCTTGTTCATGTAACTTACTGGTTCCTTATTATAATGGCTCACAAGGCTTCTGCAAAAAAAGCAAGAGACTTCTTGCCATTTCTACAACGCAATAGGAGGATGACTGCAGTTGTCGAATACGTTCTTAGTGGTCATCGGTTTAAACTTTATATCCCAAAGGAAACATGCAGTATTGCTTTCTCGTTCTCTGGTGTTAGATGTCCAGGCCGTGATGAACACTATTCTGATGAAGCCATTGCACTTATGAGGCGGAAGATAATGCAGAGGGATGTTGAGGTATTGCAGTCCTCTCATCACGCTTCTTTACTTTTGTATCTTTTCATGCCTTCCTGATTAATCTATTCTTCTTACACTCAGATTGAAGTAGAAACTGTTGATAGAACTGGAACTTTCTTGGGGACATTGTGGGAGGCTAGAACCAATGTGGCAGTCACACTTTTAGAAGCGGGATTGGCAAAGCTTCAAACTTCTTTTGGCACTGACAGGATCCCTGACGCTCACCTTCTAGTACAGGCTGAGCAGTCAGCAAAAATGAAGAAGTTGAAGGTGAGTAACATGACTTCTTTTTCTTATAATGATTGTTATTAGTCAATTGGCTGCTAATTTGTATTTTATTGTAGATCTGGGAGAATTACGTTGAAGGAGAAGACGTGTCTAATGGTTCATCCGTTGAAAGACGTCAGAAAGAAGAGCTTAAGGTGCTGCATAATATGTTTCTGCAGTTGCACTTCTGGGATTGTATTTGATGCTTTTTAAATGGCATCTGATAATATATATTTATCTTAAGGTGGTGGTTACCGACATCTTGGGAGGTGGTCAGTTTTATGTCCAGCCAGTTGCTGATCAGAAAGTGGCCTCCATTCAGAAGCAGCTTGCTTCCTTAAACCTTCAAGAAGCTCCTGTACTTGGTGCCTTCAATCCGAAAAGAGGTGACATTGTTCTAGCTCAGTTTAGTGCCGATAATTCTTGGAACCGTGCAATGGTATGCAACTTGAAATCCTTGCTTGTTTTTAATTCCTACTTTGTTGTTTTTATGTCCTGGGAAGTTCGTATGTGGGATTGGGAAACTACCCTCAGAAAGTCTATTATATGTTACCCTTAGCACTTGCGGGTGAAGGGTGTTGGGTGGAAGTGTGATAACTTAAATACAACTAAATGTCAGAATGTTCTCAGATAATGGGTAACATATTATCCAATTTGATAGGTATTTTTTAGAATATTCGAAGATAATGGGTAACATGTTATCAAATTTTTAAAACTCATTCTTATAATCCCTGGAAATGTAAAAGTCTGGTAATTTGCTGCCTGAACTTGTCCACTTGCCATGTCGTGGTTTTTTGTTATTTTAGATCTTGTGATCTTTCATTCCCCTGCATATGGCACAACTCATCACCAGAACTGCTAAAATTATTCTGTAATTTATGCTTCAATCATTTCAGTTTTCTCATTCAATATCCGTTGAGCCATGAAGATGCATTCTCTGTTAAGTCGTGTTAGTGTTCATACTGCCAGACCATCTTTTATGAAACATTTAGCCCTTGTTTGACATCCATTTTTTTCTCTTTCTTCATTTCAACCACACATTCTATCAATAAAATAATATTACACATAAACCTAAAAATTCTCCTTACTTTTTAACCACGTATTCTTCTATCAATCACTGTTCCAAATCAAATTCTTCTCCAAAATGGGTGTCAAACACAACCTTAATGTGTTCTTTTGTCTGCATTATTTTTATTATTCAAAACACATCCTTACTTTGTTAATCTTTCTAATGTACTCTTAATTGGAATCTGGAGATTGTAAATGCTCCTCGGGGAGTCGTGGAGTCTTCAAATGACAAATTTGAGGTGTTTTACATCGATTATGGAAACCAAGAAGCTGTTACTTTCAGTCAGCTGCGTCCTATTGATTCTTCAGTATCATCTGCCCCGGGTGTTGCTCAGCTGTGCAGTCTTGCGTACCTTAAGGTTCCAACCTTGGAGGAGGATTATGGTCAAGAAGCAGCTTTTCGGCTGAGTGAACACTTGCTAAGTGGTCCAAAAGAATTCAAGGCCATAATTGAAGAAAGGGACACATCAGGCGGCAAAGTTAAAGGACAAGGAACCGGGACCATATTCATGGTGACTTTAATTGATCCAGAAGCTGATGCTAGTATAAATGCTACCATGCTGCAGGTTCGAACTTCTATTTCTGTCTTGATTTTTTTTTGTTAACTTTGCTTTTTAAGCTTGTCTCCTGTACTGTGACTAATAGATCAACATCCCAACTTCCTTTCAGTATAGTATATCCAAATAGATGGTCAACATATATAGCAAATTATTACCTGTTTAATAGGTGACCATAGAAATTGATTATAGCTCTCTATATAATGGGGAAAGTGGGTAGAACTAAGGCCACGTTCGGTACGGATTAAAATTCAATTAAAATTGAAAATATGATTGTTATTGGGTCTCACTCGTTTAATAAAAATCAACAATAACGGCTAGTTTTTCAATTTTAATCCCTACCGAACGCGCCCTTAGAATAGTGATTAATGGAAGAATGCGTGGTTAAAAAGTAAAGAGAATTTTTAGATTTATGTGTAATATTATTTTATTGATAGAATGTATGATTGAAATGAAAAAAGAGAAAAAAAAAATGAATGTCAAACAAGGGCTTAGTAAGCGAGCAAGGGGCAAGACAATAACAACAATTATTATGCCGACAAGGCAACATTTCAACAAAACAACTTAGATAAGTAGAGGAAAACATTCATTGCCGGTAATGCAATAAGTAGAGAGATGAGCAACTTTACTTATTAGGGTGTATTCGAGCTTTTGCTTTTCCTACGTCTATGTGGAATTAATTATGTTGACACTTGACAAAATCCACTGTTGACAATGAAGAAAAATTCCGCATTAGATTTTAGCAAGATTTTTTTCTACATTAACAACCACAATCGGTAAAGCCACAACTTTACTATTGAACCTCAAATTGTTTACAACTAAATCACATTATCAAAAAAGTGCAAGTTAGTGTAAAAGTTTTATAGCTTATTTATGGTAATTATATTAGCAATTAAAACAGAGTAATGTAATGCTTCTACATGCATTCTGATTCACCAGGGTGGCATGGTAACAAGGTGCCAGCTTTGAGTCAAGAATGAGTTTTCTAAGCTTCTTTTGGTCGACATCTTTATGTTGGTACAATCCCTGAGGCTTAGTGTACTCAACACCGGTCCTGAAATTTTGGATGCTCTGTGTGATATTTTAAAATGGTGCCCCTTTCATGAAATTAAAAAAAAAAATCAATAATATTAT
>CAIGRH010274907.1:0-11319 GCA_903798295.1 Fraxinus nigra
AATGGCATCAAAATTCCAACAGAAAGCTTTACAACAGAATATTTGAATGTATTGAAAATAGCTTGTTCAGTAATTTATGAAAGCATTAAATTACAATTGATGATGAATATGATGAAATCTAGAAAGCATGACACTATACTTCGAATACCAACTATCCCCTATTATACCTTAAGCAAGAAAAATTTAATTGATAGGAATAGACGTTAAAAATTTGAAGAATTAGAATAAGTATTTATAAATAACGATGTTCTTTTACAATTGATATAAACTTTTACAACTTAAAATAATGTTTACAACTACGGTCAAAGTTGGGCAAATCACGACTGCAAGTGGTCACGGGTGTATGCTTGGGCAATTTCATAATGTTTTACAACATGCTAGATTCTTTTGCAAAAGATCTCGACTTTCCGTGTTGTTTCTAGTTGTCTCTCTTATATCATCATTTATCTTTGTTTGTGCTTGCCTTATAGTTGGTTGTGTATCCATGTGCATTCGACTAGCTATCATGTTGCTCCCGTCCCACACATTCGATTACTTGCCTCTGTACTGCATAATTTAACTTGCTTGCGGCTATCTCGCCTTCCAACATTCGAGCTCCTTGCGTTGCACAACCATTGCACATTCTTGGATGCAAGGTTCGGTTACACTTGCAAGTCTTCAACTGTGTCGTGCAGTGAGCATGACACAACACTAGCCATAAGAGTCTTAGGCTTGACAAGACTTGAGGGAGCTACGAGGATAGTGTAGGGCACCACGGCTAGGTATAATCCTAAGCCTAATTTGGACCTAATCAACGCACGTAATAAAAAAAGCAGACTGAGCACTTTAGATACGGATGTACACATCACCATGAGGAGTATAGTCTTAAGTTTCTAATTGAAACTTGGGTGGGGTTGGCTAAGGATGGACATATAACCCATGAAACCGAACCAACTCGACTCAGGTCGATTATTTGGTTGGAATTTACCTAACTCGAAAATCTAGATTTCAGGCTCGGGTTGTAAAAAAAATGATTTCAAGGGTACCTTGAAACCGAAAACTTGAACCAACTTGGATCATTTTTTTTAAAACCATTTGATTAGATTTTCGAGTTGGGATTTTACTCTACTCGGGCCCACCAACGTAGAGAGTCAACTTAGTGCTTGTTTTTTAGTACTTGTAAAGCTGATGATGTGCAGAAAATAAGTGATTAGTCGTGAGTGCTAAAAAAGTCTAGATTAAAAATCATCGTTATTCTCGTTGTTTTTCATTACATAAAGCATTGATATTTGGTATATGTATCTTTTGCTTAAATATTACCAGTGTTCAAAAATGGAAGAAAGACATGACCTAAGCATGAAGCGTGATGAAAAGTCCCGTATATAAAGAACGCATGAAAAAATAATCAATCCTATTTTGATCACTTAACGCAGGAGTCTCTAAATTGTTTAATTTTTTGTCCATTTTAAAATTCTTTTTGTAGTCAAATAAACTAATTAAATAAGAGGAATAATTATCGACGATCTTAGAATAAAATAATGATCTTATTAAAGTAATTATTAATAGTCTTATAATAATTAAAATAATATTAAAAATAGGAAACAACGCAATATGCTTCATCTAGAATGCTTAGGCTAGTAAGAATTGAAACTTGACCTTACAGCGTTGTCATGCCTTGCGGCTTTTGTAACCTAGGTATTAGTTTAGGCTTTTCTCCCATGTACAAAAAGAATTCCACATAATTTCACTAGAATACTCACAACGAGTGAGCCCCACCGTGTATTTAAAAAAAATTGTGCGAGTCCATCGTATGTGAGTGTTCTGTTACATTTTTGTGAATTGTGCTTGTGTACATGAAGCACAACTTGTTAGTTTAACTAGCCAAAGAAAAAACACATCCATGACGTAAAGGATATGTAGTACAATATACCAAATTTGATTGAATATGATTAACAAAGAAAGAAAAATAATAAGACGTCATAGTTATACAATCTAATAGTCTTCCCTTTGTGCATACTAAACATGCCACTATTGTTTACTCAAGATGCATGACAAAACTTCATGTTTTTCAGAAGTTGGTCAAATATACTTTAGTCTACAAATTTTTTGAAATCCACATTTTGCTACCCTTTTATCATCCACATATTACGTAATACCCACAACTAATAAGAATTTAAAAGTAACATCAAGCAAGTACTCGTGTAAATCTTCCCAAATTATATATATATGCAGATTTCAATCTCTCATTCCCTTGTTAAACGTACGTATAGAATTCGAGCAATCATAACATCTTTCCCCCACAAAATCGTATTAAATAATAGACGAAGTTATAATACCCACATTGATTATACATCAAACTGTCTCTCAGCGTTGCAAACCTAGCTCACCTACCACCACCAAGAAATATGAGACACATTATCGTTTTGCTGCCTTCTGAAGCATTGCTGTATAGGGATTCCATGGTGATTGGTAGGTACATTGCTTCAAAGTTTGTTAAACATGATTGCGGCATTCAATGTGCATTTCACTCAAAAATGTCTTTACACTCTCCTACCAGCAACCCACAAAATGTAGCAGTCATGTTCACAAACACATACAAATTCACAGAGAGGGAGAGAGAGAGAGAGAGAGTCCAAAATGGCGTGCTTTGAAAAGGCATCACCAGCATTGAAGGAGATTCTTCTCAAAATATACAGGTAAGAAGATCAACTCGTATTCATTCACATATGCAAATCCTGTGCTCTAATCTAATTCATTTGCAAAATGACACCATTCCTTCTGCCAAGTTCTGCTTGCCACAATCAAACTCGCGTCACATTCAGCCAAACTATCTTCTGTTAATAGTAAATTCTATCAACAATAAACAGTACGAAAATCGAACCCCTTGACCCCCACCCACGCACCACCCATACACACAACTCTAAAAGAATCCTTCATATAGCATTTGGAAGATTTGTGGTCGAAGATAAATGTACAATATAATTAGACTCCACACTAACATCTTCAAGAAGTAGAAGCATAATAAGTCTATAAACAGCACTGTAACTTCAAATAAAGTGTTTCAGCTCCTCAGATACTAGAATATTCAAATACAAGTTTCTGCATTACTTGGGTAATTTTAAGCAGGCATCTTCAACTTCAATTGAGATTTCTTATTTCTAACTTCAAAGAAGATGTCATTAACATAAAACAAGAATTTATAGTATCAATGAAATAGCAGTAAAAACAGTCTTCGATCTAAATCTTTTGAAAGTACGACAATAATAAAATTCTACACCATGATATGGATTTCCCAGCACACTGTAACACAGAAAATTTCAGTAAGTTTCTAATGCTTGTTTATCTGAATATCAGAACAAGTAGGGTCCATAAAATATCCATATCAAGCTCCTAACAATAACGAGTCAACATCGAAATTATTAAAACAAAGTTACAATCTCAACTTGCCATACACACAATCATTTACAATCAAGTGAAAAATCTTAATTTTGACTAAAAGAAAGCAGATTTTGCAAGGATCTGTCACATAAACCACCACATATTATACACCGATGGGCTAAAAGCATAAAGCACCTTCATATAGTGGGATATCCTAACAGCTGTATAAGTGGATGTGGGTTTTGTGAAGGGTTAAGGGCCACCATAAGTTCAGCAGACAAGGATATGTGTATTCCAGGTAGATTATCAATTCTTGGTGCTGAAAGTGTAAACATGCTATTCCATGATTCAGTTAGTGCTAGCAACATTGATCCGATGGAAGTAGGACCTATCTCTTATCCTTCGAGTCAATGGTAAGGAGAAAAGAAACAAATATCTTCCAGTAATATTCATCAATCAATCAATTACCGGGTTAGTCAGCACAACAATGTTATATTACATGGGGGCATCAAGTTCACACTCAAAACTTGAACAAATGGCCATGGTAATAGAACAAGAAGTGGTTCTGAGGCCAAGTCCTGTTACCTAATGTATTTAGCTTGCACATGATGAGATGTATTGAAGATAAAATTTAAATAAATAAATATCTGCTTTGGTTACTGTGAAAATGATTATATCCGACGAACATTCGAGGCAACATCAAAGGGAAAATCAAATATGATTTATTTACCACTGGAAAAAATGAATCACATTTCAGATAAAAGAGTGTCCACATTATGCCCTTTTCTCTTAAATACATTGGTTTCATATCTAATAGAGGCATGAAAGTCTAGTTGCTTAATTTCTTAATTATGCAAAATTGTATGAATATATAGTTATGATAAAATGGATAAAAATGTTAGTTGTAAAACCCAGGGTTTCTGCTCTTTTTAGCAACCTATGAAATGTGTGAATTCAACAAACAATCCTCTACTATTCGAAATCTTATTCTGATGGTCACTATTATATTTTTCATGCAGAGCAGAAAAGCCCATGGAGATTGATCATCAAATGCATGAATTTGGATCTGTACAATACCATGTTCAGGTAAAATTTGTGGAGTCATCTTCGACTCATTAAAAACTGCAGAGAGAGAGAGAGAGTTAAGAAGTTAATAGGAATTAGCAGTCATGACAGTTAATCTTGAGCCCTATGAAACATGCAAAAAAATTTCTCGGAATTTCAATGCCAAATAGGAATCTAATCATTATGTTGAATGTATAACAGTGTTCAGCATCAGATCCACATCAAACTTATTTGTCAGTCTCAATTCCTCTATCTCAAGGATTGCAATTTACATCCAGGCTTCCAAACCACACTCTAGATATTGTTAAGGGAATTTGTCCTGATGTTGTGGAGATTGTTGAGCCTCCAAAAGATGGCTATCAGCTAACTTTAAGGCTGAACTTTGCTAGAATTCCACATGGTAAAGGTGGGTAAATCTCAATGCTTTCCCTGCTCACTAGGTTTTCATAAGATGTAATTGGGATATTCTCTTTTGAAAATAGGTTCTTGAACACAGTAATTTGTAAGCTTGGTCTGATTTTCTCGAGGATATTTGATTGAGCAAAATCTATTTCCATTAGAAAGACAATGGAAGTGAATAATTGGAAATAAGAATGCTTATAACACTAGACAAAGAGATTTAATCAGCCTTTTAATAAGCTATATGACAACAACCAATGCCAACATAAGAAAGAAGAATCTGAAAGACCAAAACAATTTAAATGCTACAAACGGCAAACTTTACAGATTTGGCAAGTTAACTGCCATAAAAGCTTAAAGCTAAGATTTGAATTCAAGTATAGGATTATAGACTAATTAGTTCAAACTAAAAGTTGCAAGGATAAAAAATTTGATACAATTTAACCTTGGGAATTATTCGTTCAAAGTGGCCATTTTCTTGCCAGAAATTATAAGCCTACGATCACTGGCAGAATACTCCAACATTAGCATAGGTATTGACTACAATAATTCAACAAACAACATATGATAAAAAGACCACACTTTTAAAAGTCGAAATCATATGATTTGTTTGTTCTCTTTCAAAACTGTCTCAGATTTCTTCAAGGAACTATGCTACACTAAGAAAGTAATAACAAAAAAATAACAGCAATAACAATAATGAAATGGAGAAATATATGCCTCTCTTAGTTCAACTTCATCATTGTTAACTCCCCTAAGATTGTCCCTGCTCAGTCTTATATTCTCTAGCGAAAAGTAAATTCCTGCAGTAATTCAGCAAGGCTCATCACATAAATACAGAAATAAAATTTTGTCCAGATTCCCTAGAAATTTGAAGGTAAAACTGCTGGAAGGTTTAAAATCCTGAGAACTTGCAATGGCATGGACTCTATCTCATGAGGAAAATAAAAAATATAGATACACAGATATAATAAAACACTCATCTTTATTGAAATGATCTCTAAGGACTCAAAATATTTCTATACATGATATTCAATATTTTCATATGTATGAGGTGATACAATTTGTTCCCAAATATGATATGAGCAGAATAATGACTACATATTAGATGCTGATTTATTTTGTTGGAACTTATTATCTCAGTCTCAACAAAGATTATCACAGAAATTTCCTCAGTTCAAGCTGTAATACTGAGCTCACAGCTGAAAGAAATGTTAAGGACTGTTGATTCTCAGGAAATATCTCAGGGAATGTATAAACCAATCAAACTCATTTATCATCCAGGGGAGTCATTCTATGTCATCAAACAGGTAATTTTTGTCAACTGTTGACTAAATAAGTTTCACAGCAGTAACAAAGTCCAAGGAAAAATTTAGAACAATAATAGAAACAGATGGCAATTCAGCGAATTTCAAACCATAAAGTGCTCAATCTCAATACATCTATAGTCTTCAAAGACAATTTCCATAGCCTGACTGCAAGCAAATCCGCATCTTGACAGCCAGCAAAAATCACTGCAGTATTCCCAATGCGCTTCAAAGAAAATACAGATGTGATTATTGCAATAGCCTTCTTTCAGGTAAGAATTGCTAAATTGTACAAGGAAAAATTGAAAGCTTTTTCTTGCTTCTCTCAAGAAGGAATTATTTTTAATCTTATCTAGATTCACAAGATTACATTATTCCTACTATTTCATTAAGGAATTGAATATTTTCTCCCAGGAGCTTGTCATTGTTGGAAGTACTAGAGCATGTGCTAAGGCGCCTCATTGCATCTGGTCGCCGATACCACCTCCAGAGTTAAGAGGAGAACCCATTGAAGATCTGAGCACCAATGGAGGATTCGTTTCTTTAGGTATTACATTGTTACTTTTATTAATTTTACAACAAATTAACAGTGAATAGTCGTAGCATTTTTACGCCATCTTTTCAAGCTTTTCGTTCAACTTATTCAAGTCCCATTACCATGACACTTTAAGATATTACGTTCCATCACGTGGAAGGCAAGAAACTAGACAAGACTGTGTGGAACCTACTGAACTTCTATACATTCGTGAAATATCATGTGAAGGTAATGCACATTCATAAGCTATAGAATACTAGAGTTGCTTGTATCCTGGAACTAATATTTAGTCTTAAACAGAGCACTAGAGGTTTTATACACCGGAGGCTGAGAATGCGTCTTGGAAACTTGGTTGAGGTAATCAAATCCCTAACTGAAGTCATGCATGTGAAGTTACATCTCTCCCCTTCGATGTGAGATCTCATTACTGCTAAGATTAGCATATATAATGAGCTGCTCTCCTGGCAACTTACAGATCTTGCAGAATGCAGGAATTGAAGAAGAAGAACAAAATGAGAATAAAGTCCGAGGTATGAGTATAATTATTTTGCATTTCAAAGATTGTGGTGCAATGGGCAGTTTCAACTCTTATAAAAGGGACTCAGCTAAAGAATAAATTGAGGAAGCTGTTTATGGCTAACAATCTACTGCATAAATTCTGCATGTAGGCACAGTTCAGGCATATATTATTTTCCTAGCGTGTCCTTTTATCTTCCCTCAATAACTTTCTCCATTATGAAGCTGAATATTCTGATGTAGGATTTAAATACGCAAGGAAGTTTGCAAGATTCTCAAAACCCAAAATCCTCAGGAGAAGATGTAATTTCAGCAAAAAGCTCAAGCGAATTCGTTCCAGATTAAAAATCCATGGGTTCAATCGTTTTCGCAGACGATGGTTAACAATGCCCAAATTTTCTTCAGTTACAAGGTATACAAACTGAAGTAAAATGGTTGTCTTCAATAACATCAATATGTTTGATGGAAGATACAAGCTCATCTCATATCTCCCCACTAGTTACTCCGTTATTCCACAAGCAACATACTGATGAAAATTGTTTTCTGCCTATATCAAGTGCAATAATGAAAGTAATTATATCCAGAAGTCCAAACAATTCTGTAAACTTCAATATTGTAAGTCGGTTGAATTTAAGAGCAAGATCTTGAAGAAAATTTTCGAATAACCTTGATCTTTCTGTTTCCTTTAAGTTTATATTGGCATCTTAGGCACTGGAATAATCCAGATAGTGCACAAAAATAAGGTTTCAGAACCATTTCTGGTCATTATTACACATATATAACTACAAGCAATATAAGATTAAATTACACCAAAATAATTAAATAAACCAAACCCAAAATTTTCTATTATAAAAAAGAATATACTAATAAACCTAGGTTATTCAACTTACCCTTTATTCCCGTGATGCAAGCAAAATATATCCAACAACTGGGAGAGAAGAGCTTTACTTTTCACCCTCTCTATGAGATGTTTCAGTATTTCGCCCAGAAATTTTATAATATTTGATTTCAAGATCTTACATCCATGCATATGTTACCAATTCAATCTGATTTATATGCCAGTTGAGACCTGTATTTTACAACTAAATATGTCCCTTTAAAAGGAAGAAAATGGAAGTTGCGTAGTAACTTCCATTAGCATATCCTGAATGAAGTACTAATGCTCCAAGGATATTGTGTGCCTTCAATATGGTTCATGTCATTTAACACTGACAGCACAGCACAAGATCTTGCTTAGGAATGATTTACTGAAGATATAGCAGCATAATGTCAAGAAAGAATGCTAGAAAATATTGCCTTAATGAAATAAATAAAATTTTCTATTCCCAAAATCTATGTCCCAAGTATAAAAACAAAGAAAAAGTCTAAAGCAATCTGACCATAGAAATGAACAAGTTTTAACAACTCAATACACGTGAATGTTTTGTACCAGATCTTAGAACAGCAACAAAACTTCTCATTCCATTTCAAATTCAGGCAGCGGACGCATCGGCATTCCCTCTGATCCAATCTCAGCAAGCAATGATCCGCTAGATTCAC
Organism: Fraxinus nigra; assembly: GCA_903798295.1. Lineage (NCBI taxonomy): Eukaryota > Viridiplantae > Streptophyta > Magnoliopsida > Lamiales > Oleaceae > Fraxinus > Fraxinus nigra. The sequence continues at coordinate 8,719 of CAIGRH010274907.1, forward strand.
CACACCTCAAATTCCTATTACGATGCAACATTCCGAACAACAGAAAGCTCGCAATCATCACCACTGTAACATGTCCAACAAACAAAAAATTCATCAATGCCACACCCCTCAATCTATCCTCCTCAAGCTCACACTGGACATTAGACTCCCCCTTGGTCGGGGCCACCCCAGAAATCTTAGTACACCCTTTCAAACCAAATGCATCTGTGTATAACGATAATCCCACTTGTAGAACCCAAGTCCCTTTCAAAACAAGACCAGAAGACAACAAAAAATCAGCAAAAAATGCCGATGGCCAAAACGACAAATACAGGCAACATGCAGCACAAAAGAGAGCCAAACCTCCCAATTTTCCATATACAACACCACCAAGCCCTACAATTCCATCCCCGTTCAAGTAAAATTCAATCACAAATGCAATGCCAGCAAATATGAACTCAAAACTCTCGGAAACAACAGAAAGATCCAAACTTTCTTTCAAAATGATCAAAATCAAGAGTGCCCAGAAGACGAAAATGACAAGAGATTGTTGTAAGAACGAAAATCTGTAAGCGGGTTGGCCTTGAATCACGAGAAAGAAGAAAATTTGGGAGAATGATGCAACTGGAAGGACTACAAGAAGAGTGTAGAAATCAAAGTTTTTCCACTTGGGCTCCGAGAAATACCATGATCTAGATCTGTAAATAGATGGGTTATTATAATACAGATAAAAAGAGCCAAGCAGACGGCGAATTCCAAGTGGGAATAGAAAGAGGGAGGCTGTGAAATGGGTTGCAAGTGCCGCCATTTTCTCTTACTGTTCTGGTTATGTTGTGCGGATACGCAGAATTTTTCTGGTTCCTCAATTGGGTTTTTCTTTATTTTTGTATATTGTTATTGGAAATTTGCGTATGTATCGATTTTAGAATAGAATGTTGAAGTGTTCTATGGAAAAATTGAATCCATGGTTATTTGATCAGAAGATGATTTTTTGTTTGTTTTGTTTTCCATTGGAACGGAAGGGTTGACTTGACAATATTGCAACTTCCCCCTTACATTTAAGGTTAATAATGAATTATCCCCAATAGTTTCTCTAGAAAACAATTAAACCTCTATCATTTTACAACTAGGTCGTTCACGTCAAAGTTTGGTGCTATCCATGCAATTTCTTTAATACAATCCTGACTTGTTGGTCTATAAATTTACAATTGACTACATAAATTATTTTATGACCATCTCTATATATATTAAAACCTCATTTTATACGACATTTAGGGCCCATTTAATTCTCATTATTGTAGAATGAGAATGAAAAATATAGTCTTTATTGAGCCCCACACAAGAGATAGAAATTCAAAATTGATAACTTGATGTGATGGATAACGATCATATTTTTCAATTTTATGGATGAAAAATGAGAGGCTTAAATAAATATTTCTTACATGCTAGGGATCAAAATACGTCTAGGATTATCTAGGACGATTTATAACTTGAAAACGTATATCAAAATTTTGCATTCATAGAAAAAATAATCCCGTTTTCTAATAGTACATGGGGTTTTGGAAAGTTGAACGTCTTATTCTTATAAGTGACCAAATTACATAGTGTATGATTTTTTTAATAGTCAATATAAAATTAGAATTAATTCGTTTGATTTTCCGCAAATGTACGGTATCACGAATAAGTAATAAAGTGATGAATAAAATATCATTTCCACAAAGACTTTGTACTTAATTGAGGATCAATTAATTTTAGCTTTAATCGAATAACAAATTTTGTTGAAGAATTTATTTTAAAATAACTAATTAAACTATTACGTTGAGCAATTTATAGAACTTTTGAAAATCTCGATATGATGTACTAAGATCTTGAATCTCCCTTATTAATTAATCTTTAATGTAAATCAATATTATGACAATATGTATGCATTTTTGTTAATAAATGTTCCTAAATTGATCAAAAACATCTCGTGATGTCAAATTAAATATATTCCCTCATGTGACCTTCATATATCTCTGTGAAAGATGAAAACGTTCATTAAAAACGTTAAAGCATTTATAGAAATCATGCAAATTATAGTGATATAGTTATATCCCTTATATGACTTTACAATGATTGCTATAAATGTTATCTATTTTATCGTTTCTCTCAAAAATCAATAAAATTCACAAATCATTTTAATTGTATTAGGTTTTAGTTGATTTTGTAAGTGACAAATTATGTTGACAAAATGACTTAATTTAATAGGATGTAAAAGTTCAAGGAATAATGTGCAATTTGTTCAAAAGTTAGTTAGTAGGTCTAGGTTTCGAGTATGGAACAAGGAGGAAAACGATGCCGATTGTCGTTGGACTGTTGTCAATGGTTGACTCGAGCTATAAAAGCAGAAACATCGTCGCTAGACTGTCGCCCCTCCTTCGCTCGAGCAACGGGCTATCGCTGGGCCCTCGCTCGAGCGACAATCCTGTTTGGAAAATTTTTATTTCGCGATTTGAAATCTTTTTACCCGGCCCATTCGTTTCTTAACCTACCTATAATTATCAGAACTCGCCTGTACCTTTTTTTCTAAGGTTGAATATTGAGAGAAAAAGTCTAGAAAGTGAATCCTCCACATTATTACTT
>CAIGRH010274924.1:0-13489 GCA_903798295.1 Fraxinus nigra
TTCTAAACATCTTCTAATTATTTAGTCCGACCAGAAGGAAACACATTTTATCTTTAAACATTAACTGATAAAATAACTTAAAATCATTTCATGTTATTAAATACCCAACTACACTAGAGCACGTGTCTACACTAGTATGCTAATAATATTTTGTAGTGCATGTAATAAGTGGAGAGAGGACCAGCTAGAAACTGTACGTTTAGAACTTTTTTTTGAGCCCTATGTAAGCCCCGATTTACCTTTCATTAAATTAAAACGTTTTAGCTCACTCATTTTTTAATCACACTTTCACAAAATATTATATTTTACAAGTAAATTCAAAATTTCTTCTATTTTTTAATTTCACATTCTTTAAAAAAAAATCACTAATTTAAAAGTTATTTTTCTCAAAAAAGAAAATAATAATAATAAATAAATTAAAAACGGAAGACAAACAAGGGTCAAATGTCATATAGCAATAATAATGACGTGTTCAAATTTATGGAGTGTTTGGTGGGGGATTAAAATTAGATTTTTAATAGATTGTGGTAAAAGTTTTTGAAATGTGTGGTTGAAAAGTTGTGGGACCCATGAAATTGATGTTTAATATNTTTTTAATCACACTTTCACAAAATATTATATTTTACAAGTAAATTCAAAATTTCTTCTATTTTTTAATTTCACATTCTTTAAAAAAAAATCACTAATTTAAAAGTTATTTTTCTCAAAAAAGAAAATAATAATAATAAATAAATTAAAAACGGAAGACAAACAAGGGTCAAATGTCATATAGCAATAATAATGACGTGTTCAAATTTATGGAGTGTTTGGTGGGGGATTAAAATTAGATTTTTAATAGATTGTGGTAAAAGTTTTTGAAATGTGTGGTTGAAAAGTTGTGGGACCCATGAAATTGATGTTTAATATTGATTGTGTGACTTTGACTTAAATTAAAATATGATTTTAATCAGAAACAAACAGACCCTTAATCAAAGCTCTCTCCATTAAAATAAGATTTATTTTTTTCTCCCATCTTATCAACAAAATAATATTAAACATAAATCTGAAAATTTCCTTCTTTTTCAACCATACCTCCTTCAAAAAAATTAATATTTCCCGCGTTATAATTTAGAAAAATGGAGCTGAAAAAGAAGACTTATCCGTTTCCACTTTACCCCCCAGTGAGAATTCCAGGAAGGATGCCGTCAACTCGTCAAAGTTTTCTTTTGTTTTTTAATCATTCAGTTAGCTGTTGCTTTCACTATGATGACTAACTATTAAGATAAAATAAAATAAAATTAATGTATTATTAAATAATTTTGTTTTATTTATTTTTTCTCTGAACGGATTTCTAAAACTTAACTTCAATTCCTATTCATTGTCTTTATTCATTATTCATTGTTTGACAGGGGCATGTTTTGAATAAAATGAGTACAGTCGTTCATTATATGTATTAATTTTTATTATCCAAATCAACAACCGTGTGACTAATCAATTGATCCCGTTAGGTGACGTAGGTCACTAGCTCCGTCTCTTCTTCCCACTTTCTTCTCCACTTTCTGGAATCTTCCTCATACACGCTCACTCTTATTACGAATCTTAATAGCTAAGCTAAGCTAAGCTAGGCCCTTGTTGGTCATTTCGTCCCAACCCCTACCAGTGTATAAAAAGGACCTTACTCCCAAACTTGACCTACACAGATCATTTGCTTGTAGTGAGATTCACAGTTATATTGAGAGAATGGATGGTGGTGGCAGAAAAAACTTTGACCGGCGTGCTTCCGGTGGACGTACCGGCGGCAGAGGTGGTGGAAGAGCGAGGGGCGGGGCCCCGCAGGGTTCTCAATATCAAACTCCGGTTCAGCAGCATTGGGTCAACAGGCCGCCGTATCAAGGTGGTGCTGGTGGGTCTCAAGTCAACCCATCGCCTCCTCCGCGGGCGTGGGTCAACAAGCCGCCACAACAAGATCAGGGCCAGGGAAGTGGTACCGTAGGTCAAAGGCCAGCGCAACAGCCTCAGCAAGTCGGCGTGGGGCCTACTCCTCCGAGAGGACCTTGGACTGGAAGACCCTGGGGCACACCTACCGATGCTTCATCACCTGCTAAGCCTCCAACTCAGCTTCAGCCTCAACCTAAGCCTCAGGGGCCGCCTCAATCATCTGCCGGTATGATCTCTTAATGATCCAAAGCCGTTTCTTTAGATCTCGTGTGTACAGTTTCATATTTTTAATTTTTTGGTATCAGCTGATTTGTTTGGTTGAGATCGACTCTTAGGAGACTTCAATTTTGCCCCCACATTGTTGCCTATATGTCAATTGAAGATGGATCTTGCTTCAATTTTATTTGGTGATTTGAGTTTTTTTGGTAAAAATGAACTTTCTTATGGTTGATAGAAAATTTAAGATAAACAAATGGGGATCTTATGAAAATCATTTCTGTTATGAAGATAATAGGAAAACCAATTATTTAGTTCAATTTCAAATGGTGTGACGCAGACTCTTTAAACTATAATATATGTCGTTTCTACATGTAATATACCAAGTTTGGAACTCTTTACCTTTTTATTAAATTCTTGTATGTTGTCTTGTGTAGTTGATATTCAATCCCTGAAGATTTCAGAAAGGCAGCCTATATCATCTCATTCAGAAAGTACTGAGAACAGAACCATGCCTATCAAAAGGCCTGATCGTGGAGGGTCACTTGCCATCAGGACCATCCCTCTTCTTGTTAACCATTTCCCTGTCAATTTCAATCCAAATGCAACCATAATACACTATGATGTGGATGTTAAGGCTGTGGCATCCCCTGGGGATCGGTTTGTGAAAAAATCAGTATCGAAATCTGAGTTGCGTCTAATTAGGGAAAAACTATTCTCTTCTGATGATAGTCGGTTTCCTTTGTTGAAGACTGCTTATGATGGTGAGAAGAACATTTTCAGTGCAGTAACTCTTCCCACCGGAGAATTTAAGGTGGAGTTGTCTGATGGGGAAGATTCTAAGATTCGATCTTATTTATTTACCATCAAATTTGTGAATGAATTGAAGCTCTCCAAGCTGAAAGATTACTTAATGGGGAATCTATCCTATATTCCTCGAGATATATTACAGGGAATGGATTTGGTAATGAAGGATAATCCTTCTAGGAATAGAATCCCGGTTGGTCCAAGCTTCTACTCCCCTAATTACAGAGCGAAGGATGATCTCCATTATGGACTTGCAGCATATAGAGGTTTCCAACAGAGCTTAAGGCCTACATCCCAAGGTCTTACATTGTGCTTAGACTACTCGGTATTGGCATTTCGTAAGCCATTACCAGTACTAGAGTTTCTGAAAGAGCATGTTCGAGGGTTCAATGGAATAAATGATGTCACAAAGTTAAGGCAACAAGTGATCGGTGCATTGAAAGGACTGAAAGTAAGAGTTACTCATAGAGTCACAAAACAGAAATATACTGTTTCAGGGCTGACTATGAAGACTGCCCGTGGTATTTCCTTTACATTTGATGACCCTGATGGCAAAAATCGTCCTACAGAAATCAACCTTGTTGATTATTTTATGGATAAGTGGGGAAAGGATATTGTGTACAAGGACATTCCTTGCTTGGATTTTTCAAAAAATAACAGGCCCAATTATGTGCCTATGGAATTTTGTGTCTTAGTTGAGGGGCAGAGATACCCCAAGGAACAATTGGAGCGTTTGGACAGAAATGCTGCCGTGCTCTTGAAGAATTTATCAGTTGCTCCATCACATGAAAGAAAAGATACAATCTACGAAATGGTTCATGCCAAGGATGGACCTTGCGGGTAAGTACAATGACTTTCTTCATTTCTTTATTTGCATTTGTTTTTGCTTGTGTTGTTTCCCCCAGTGTTATCTTCTGTGGTACCTTTCATTGGATAATGTGGGGAAAAATATACTTCTCAAGAATCTCAAGAATTGCAAATGATATATGAGGATTCCTGGACCTCAGGCATTTTTTATATGTATGTTCAGTATTCTAGTGATGGGTTCATCGTTTGTTCTAGTTATTGAATATGATGCACACTCACATTGAAATCTAGGGAAACAGAGGACATAAGTAATCTACGTTTTTGATAATCTGGTTGTTTCGCATGTAGGTGCTACTCTACAAATCTTTGAACCTTCTTGCATGCAGATAGTTGAAATTCCTTAATTTACCCCGTTTGAGTTCTTTGTAAAATGAACCAATTATTGCAAGTGTAAAAGTGAAAATATTTGTGTAGAAGAATGGTGAAGCGTCTGGCAACTTGTGATTCAGCTGAATATACTTTTTTCTCTGTTGATCGATATTATGATGTTATTAATCTGTTCAAATTATTTGTTGTAGGGATGTCATGAAAAATTTTGAAATTGGAGTTGACAAGAACATGACAAGGGTTGCTGGTCGTGTCATCGGTGCTCCTGATCTGAAGCTTGGTTCTCCCAGTGTGGTAAAAGTGGATAGGGATAAATGCCAGTGGAACCTTGTTGGAAAATCTCTAGTTGAGGGAAAATCAATTGAACGTTGGGCTCTGATTGACTTCACCCATCGTGATAGATTTGAGCTGCGTGCGGAGACATTCATCAGGAATTTGAGGCTCCGTTGCAGTGGTCTTGGAATGTCTATGGATGAGCCTCTTTGGTATCATTCCACTGATATGAGAGAATTTTCATCTTTTAGCAGGATCGAGGGGCTTCTTAGTAGTGTTGTTAAGGAGGCTACAAGGGTAAGAAGTGGCAAGTTGCAATTGATTGTCTGTGTGATGACAAAGAAAGATCCTGGCTATAAGTATCTTAAATTTGTGTCTGAAACAAAAATTGGTGTTATAACTCAGTGTTGCTTGTCCATGATTGCAAACAAAGGGCAAGACCAATACTTTGCAAATCTTTGTATAAAGATAAATGCAAAACTTGGAGGAAGCAATGTGGAGCTAAGTGGAAGGCTTCCTCATTTTGTGGGTAAAGAGCATGTTATGTTCATTGGGGCAGATGTGAATCACCCGGGGCAAAAGGACTCATCTTGTCCATCTATAGCTGCAGTTGTTGGCACGATTAATTGGCCTGCTGCAAATCGATATGCTGCGAGAGTGTGTCCACAGGAGAGTGGCAAAGAGAAGATTCTAAAGTTTGGGGTGATGTGTTCAGATCTAGTTAATACTTATGCTCGGATCAACAGAGTCAGGCCGAGCAAAATTGTGGTTTTTCGTGATGGGGTTAGTGAGGGTCAATTTGACATGGTCCTCAATGAGGAGTTGATTGATCTGATGAGGGCAATTTACAGTGATGATTACAAACCAACAATAACACTAGTCGTTGCTCAAAAACGGCACCATACTCGACTCTTTCCTGAAAATGCACGTGATGGGGGTGCTTCTGGCAATGTTCCTCCAGGAACTGTGGTGGATACAACAATTGTTCATCCTTTCGATTTTGATTTCTACCTGTGCAGCCACTATGGTGGCCTTGGGACCAGCAAACCTACTCACTACTATGTTCTCTGGGATGAGAATGGCTTCAATTCTGATAGCCTGCAGAAACTCATTCACCACATGTGCTTCACTTTTGCACGTTGCACAAAACCAGTTTCACTTGTGCCGCCGGTTTATTATGCTGATCTTGTTGCCTATAGAGGGCGTCTATTCCAGGAGGTTGCAATGGAGTTACAGCCTCGTGCATCATCGTCGTCGTCGTCATCATCATCTGCTACTACTGCTGCTTTTGACCAAGGTTTCTACACTCTGCACCCGGAACTGCAGAACATAATGTTTTTTGTCTGAATGGCCTGCCTGAGCTGGGCAGGCCATGTAATCTCCTGGTTAAGGAGAGTGAGCCAAATCGTCCAACCTCCTTTCCTATGTCTAGTGAAGGAGTTTGTGCGTGAATCTAATGGGGGTTTTTGTCATGTGTTCAAGGCGTGTATGTATGGTCATTGGAGCTACATGCACTGACATGATGGAGGCCAACATCGTGTTGTTAATCTATGTATGGTGTGTTATGGATGAAGTTAGACTTTGGGTGTGTCGTCTTCTTTTTAATCTTTGTTTGTAATGACTGTCTTTGTATTTTTAGGCGTCCGTCTGTCGAACAAGTATTGTGCAAGCCTTAATTATTGTTCTTATTATTTTTATCTCTCAGCTTATTATTACTGCGTTCAGGAAACATACGACTAGAAACTTATATTTGAACTGAAGAAATGTAATTCAAGTAAGATTGAGTTCAACTCTCTGCTCGCATTTGGACGAGTGTCGGCCGGACGAGGGTGACGACATGGCAAACGTGAGCAGATGACAACAAGAATCCTAACATCATTCGTAACTCAATACCAACGATGTACTGTTTACAACCCACAATTGTAATTGTCATCATTGTTATAATTTTCTTTCATTTTTTATTAAGAAAAACCGGCCCCTGTTTTATGGTCATTTGGTAAAACGGAGTTTTGAATATTGAGTTTTTGAAAAATGTATAACTAAAAACGGAAAAAAATTTGAATTTACTTATATAATATTTTATTGTGTGAATGTATAATAGAAAATAAGTACATAGGGAAAAAAAAAGATTTTTTGATAGTAATTGTCAAGCTAAAATACAGTATTTTATATGAATAATGCTATTATTCTAGATTTAGATGATCAACAATTAAAAAAATGGTGAACATTGATAATTTTCTGAACTTTTAATTCATTTCGTATTGCGTGATGTAACACAATTGCGTTTGGAATTGGACGCCATTATTACTAGCTTGATTTCTACCTTTTCTGAATTCTAAGCTTTGCTGGCTATTCTGTGGATCTACCTCGATGCTTGTTTCATTGCTCCGCAACTGTAAATTCTTCTCTTTTAAGTTGAACTTGGATTCTTTTCCCCATCACACCTTATTCAGGGATTACACTGGTTTTCCTCTTCTTTTGCAGTTTTTGTTCTTGTTCAGATGGCTATCCTTCTTTTGCCTATTGAGATAGTTGCTGAAATATTTCATGGGCTGATCAAATATTTGATATAAACAAAATTTTGTATTGGGATTTTCAATTTAGGGGGAGTAATTCGTGTTCGTTTAATTCCTCTAGTCTGCCTATGTTTACATAAATTTTTCAATTTTTAATGAACATTATCTATATGTTCATGCCCTCATGCTTAATCCTTGTATTTCATATATTTTGATTTTGATTTTGATTTTGTTAGGGTGACAAATATGGATGAATTATGTTGGACCGTTTTGATGCTTATATTGTAATAATGGGGAGTCTAGCTGAACCGTCGTCGTCCATCAGTTCTATATCATCTTCTCATGTATCTAATGGCTCTAATAATAATAAAGATGCCTCTGAAGGCTCTGAGATGGGGTCCAATCTTGATATCATCAGCTTGAGTAAATTAAGCATTAATTTGGAGCAACTTTTATGTGATTCCGGTAGTGATTTCAGTGATGCAGATATTGAAGTTGAAGGCACTAGTGTTGGTGTTCACCGGTGTATATTAGCTGCTGGGAGTAAAAAAATTTATGATCATTTTCAAAAAAAAATAAGAGATCCATTGGGAAGGAAAGCAAGCCCAAGTATTTCATGACAGACCTATTGCCTTTTTGGCCAAGTCGGATATGATGCTTTTCTTATTTTCTTGAGCTACTTATACACAGGAAAGCTAAGGTCATCTCCACCGGAGGTGTCAACATGCGTTGATAACCTATGCGCCCACGATGCTTGCAGACCTGCAATCAACTTTGTTGTGGAATTGATGTATGCATCTACTGTTTTTCAAGTTTCGGAATTGGTCTCACTTTTTCAGGTAAACTATCAGTTTCTAGTTGATTACCACTTAGCACTTTCATTTGATAGATGTAATATTGATCTCTGTTCATAAACTCTTTCAAGCCCTTGATTTCTAGATGTGAGGTGTATATTGGTAATCATGCTTCAATGGTAACTTAATCAGATAATGTTTATTCAGCCATTTGCAAGTCATAGTTGCTTTGAAATGAAAACTTCTCTGGTCTCTAAATAATGCAATGTCGCAAACGCTCGACTAAATGTGTGCTTAAAACCACCTGAGAGCCAAACATGGCATTATCATGGGAATGGATTTTCAACAAACTAACAATATAAGTGGCTGGAACTGTACATTCAAATCAATGCATTTTGTGGACAATGAACAAGTCAGTGGGCTGGAGTTGACATTTACGTTGCTAATAATAACAACAATGATATAATAGATGACTACTGGTAGATTAAGCAGTTAAGGAGCATGCTTTTCAATGTATTTGCATGCTGCTTCATTATATATTAATGTAATAATGTGAAGTACACTGCATTTTGGCTTATGATTTTAAGAACTCTTTCATCTGGAAACCTTGTGTATGTTATGATGCAAACGACAAGATCAGGGTGCTGCTGCTTTACCTTAGCATGAAAGAAGTCTGTAATGGTGTAAAAGCTTAGCCTCTTTTTGTCCTTAAAATTTCTAACTAAAGTATGTAGTGTAAGTGCATCTTTTCCTTGACTATTTTCCTGCAAAATTTCTTTCAGTCACAACAAGGGATAATATCTCAATGTTAATTTGCAGCGTCGACTTCTCAACTTGGTTTGCAAGGCTATTGTAGAAGATGTTATCCCAATACTATTAGTCTCCTTTCATTGTCAATTACCTCAACTTCTCACGCATTGTGTCAATAGAGTGGCACAATCAGACCTTGAGTCCATCGCGATTGAGACAGAGCTCCCCTACAATGTTGCAGAGGATATTAGATTGCTCCGCCTTAATTTGCTGGCTAAAATGAGGTAACTGTCGATCCATTGCGTGAGAAGAGAATACACAAGGCATTAGACTCAGATGATGTTGAACTTGTCAGGCTTCTTCTAACTGATTCTGATATAACCTTAGATGAGGCTTATGCTCTCCACTATGCTGTTGCATATTGTGATCCTAAGATGGTATCTGAGGTTCTTAGTCTAGGCTTGGCTGATGTTAACCTTCGGAATAGGCGGGGTTACACTGTGCTTCACATTGCTGCTATGCGCAAGGAGCCATCAATTATAGTCTCTCTTTTGACCAAGGTAGCCAGTGCATCAGAAACGACATTGGAAGACCAGTGTGCAGTTAGTATTTGTCAAAGATTGACAAGGCCAAAAGATTATCAGGCAAAAACGGAGCAGGGGCAGGAAGCGAACAAAGACAGGATATGTATTGATGTTTTGGAGAGAGAGATGCACATGAATCCAATGGCTGGAGACGTATTAATGTCTTCCCTGACAAAGAATGATGATCTGCATATGAAACTGCTCTACCTAGAAGACAGGGGTAACTTCCTTAATCTGGTATTCTTGAACTGTGTAGTCACTACTACTTTCTAAATCATTCAATGCTCTTATTTTCATAAATGCTAAATCTGCATCTACGTTACTGAATAATAAGTTGTAAAGCATTTCACTTTCATATTGTGTATTTTGTAACTGCTCGAGTAAATTCCCAAGATTTTGGATTTTTGTAGTCTTTTGCTTGGAATATATAAAGACTGAAAAAGGGTACAAGGTATTTAAAATCTTCTTCAAGATCTTTCGGCCTATGTAAACTGTTGCCAAAAAAAGGATACTATGAAAAGTTAAAAAGTTTTAAAGGTTCATGTTTGTTGAATGTTCTAAGTAGGGAGGCCCTCAACCCAAATACCCAAAATATATAACATGAGAGAATATAGAGAGAAAAGAATTGGCATGGGGTACTTCCCATGCTCAACTAAAGAAAATTAGATTCAAAGCAATGCAGATATAGAAGTAATTACGAATAGTTCCGATGTGCAAAGAAAGCTATTGCATTTGCTAACTGTGTCGGTGGAATCAACATGTTGGACTTGGGAAATTCTTCATTATTGGGGTCATGAGACCATTAATACAGGAATTAGAAAAGAACAAACTAAAAGAGTTTATGAACATTTAGATCCATTATAGCTTGTAAACTGATTTGCTAAAGAAGTAGGAGCAACCAAATGTCAATTTAAGATGTTTGGAGTTAGGACTTGCTTACAATGCTGGCATCTGCTTCTGCTGTAAAGTTGCATGGCTTGAATCTTATGCAAGATATATGATGTTTCATGCATATAAACCAGTATATTTTTTATTTATGTGTCACAGTGGCATTTGCACATATGTTTTTCCCCACTGAAGCTAAGCTAGCTATGGAAATTGCACATGCTGAGACAGCTTCTGAGTTATCTGGACTTCTATCATCAAAAAGTTCAAGTGGGAACTTGAGGGAGGTTGATTTGAATGAGGCACCCCACATGCAGAACAAAGGGTTTCTCGCAAGAATGGAAACCCTATCAAGAACAGGTATTAAAAACTTTTCTAAGTTTTTCCAACTTGTAAAATTTCAGATTTTCATCTCAACTTGCAAAGTGCGGGTGACCTCCCATTGCTTTAGTTTAATGAAATGGAATGGCTCGTACATAAGAACTACAACACGCTGCCTCCATTCTTCATACGTATGTTTATTCTTAAAGATAACCATAAAATACCAGCCTCAACCAAACGTTCCATACTTCAATTGGGATTCCATCAAGACATTGTTTTCCTCATCTTCATCATCTCGAGTCCCCCTTAATTCTCTCCTCGTATGGCGAAATTGTGACAATTAATTTTTCTCATCATCATGCTCTTCATAGTCTCCCTATGTTCTTCCACTCTTTGTTGTAAATTGCAAAGCTCTTTTTTCTATTTCATCTATCTCCTGATATAAGTATTTATTGCAAGAATTCTGACCACGTTAGGAGGTTTTACTGAGGAAGTATTGTAATAGATGGCTCTAATCTCTGTTCAAGATTTATTTTCCAAAATTACTGGGTTAAAATGTTGTTAAACTTTCTGTATTTGGCATGATGGCAGTTGAGTTGGGACGTTGGTATTTCCCTCATTGTTCTCAAGTACTGAATAGGTTTATGGAGGATGATTTGCCTGATGTTTTCTATCTTGAGAAGGGTACTCTAGAGGAGCAGAGAATCAAGCGGGCGCACTTTATTGAACTCAGAGATGAAGTTCAAAGGGCATTCAACAAGGACAAATCTGAGCTTCATTGCTCTAGATTATCTTCGTCTTCCACTAAACATAGTGTAAATTACAAAGTCAGGAAATTGTAAAAATGCATTATGCATCTGCAATAATGCTGACAAATTATACCCTGTTGGATTGAAGCTAGGGTTCTTACCAAGCTAGAAGTGGATCTTTATGTAAAATTTTGGAAGGAATAAACCTTTTTCGTAGTGCAAGGTTCAAGTGTAATCCTTTATTAACCTTGGCTTTACTGTAGCAGAAATTGAAAAAAAATATTAGTTAACCTTTGGAAATGTTATATTGCTTGTTTGGTCGAAATAACAGTTTGATCTAAACATATTTCGAGTCTAAATAACACTTCCATCCTTTATTCTTAAAATGAATTTATCTTACACCGGTTTCTATTGTCAATAGGCAAGTGGGACTTTGGTTTGAAAGCCACCGTTCCCATTCTGTGGGGTTTCTAAAAATGACTCATAATCCATATTCCAAAATTAAGTTAAATAAGCTCACTTTAGACTTCATTATGATCAAAATCAATTTGCGAAGTCCACTCAAATATTTACTCGAAATGGCAATTCATCCAGTTTTTCGTGCCATTTTCCAAGAAATTTCTTCCTGTCTCCCTTGTGCGCGTATGCAAATAGTGAATGGAATATGAAGGGGATAGGCTGAGAAAAAAGTTGGATGGGTTAGCGAAATTAGCGACAAGTAACTCTCCAGTTCACTACGCCAATAAATGCCCATTTTGCAATGACATTGGCGAGATCTGTTGACTACCCTGCTCTTTGACCAATGACCAGCCCTGCACACAACTGCAATTAAATTATATATTTGAACTTTTTATTTTTACAACTACCGTTTCAAACTTTTCATTTATATATATATATATATATATATATATATATTGCAATGGGAGGATAAATCAACATAATCCAACCATTTTCAACCCTGAAAAATTAATTGGACCATATTTTGATTAATATTAAAATGGCAAAATTGTAGTTTTATACTTCTTCAGTAAATTAAATTGTAAAAACAGAGAATTGTTCTTCTTCTTCTCCACACCCACACTCAGCCAAACCAAAATCTATCTGTCTCGACACAGTCAACCGCTCCCTCCACCAAGAAAGAGCAACTTGTGTGATACTGATGAACCCAAAATTGGTCTTTTTACCAGTTTTCATCTTTTAGGGATTCTTCAAATTCTGCAATTGCATCAAACCCTTGTTTTAGTCTTGATCCTTCAGGAAGTTCTACTAAAATGGGACTCAATTTTCCTTCATCTTTTTCACTCAAACAAGGAGAAACCAGTACTCTAAAGCTTCACGAAATGGGTGGCGGTTCTTTGAATGTTCACAACAGTCTAGCAACTTCTATTGAGTATCAACCATGATATGCACTGAAAATTGCAGCAATAAAGATTGGCTATGCTATTTGTTGAAGTTAATCAGAAGGAAAATTGTCTCATCTACAAATCTTGAACCCCAAAATAGAAATCAGACGCCCTTTTTTTTTTGTTTTTATTTGCTTATTGGTATTCCATCTCCATTGTTGCTCTTTTTTAGGTGGAAGGAGCGGCTAGCGCGGATGAATTTTGGTTTGGTTGAATGGTGTGGGTGGGGAAGAAGATGAATAGTATTTTTTATTTGTCTTTTGTTTAATTTTTTAATTATTTCATTGGATAAATATAAAATTACAATTTTTTTGATTGGCTAACAGTCAAGCGGACGGATTTGTCCATTTGTCCCACAATTGAAATGAAAGAATTGAGTATAGTCTGTAACAATTTAAAAAGTTTAGAATCCCAGCTTCAACCAATTGATTTATAAATTCAGTTAGGATGCAATTGATTGCGAGCATGGAATTTACGTAGAAAGAAAATATATTTTTGTCAATTCAATTACTTAGAATTTATTTGTATAGAAATTATTACTTAAGGGTGTGTTTGAGCCACATTATTTTGGAAAAAAATGTATTTTGGAATAGTAGATTGATGGAGAATGTGCTGTTAAAAACGAAGAAAAAATTATTGATGTGATGGAAAATATTATTTTATTGAAGAATGTGTGGTTAAAAATGAGTATAAGAATGAAAATGAAAATTTTAATGTGTACCAAACAGGAAAAATGTGTTTGATTGATTCAGTTTTCAACTTATAAAATATTATATTTATTCATTTTTTATTAGTGGATGGATGAGAAAAGGAGATAGATAAGAGAGAAAATGGAGAGTAAATTATTTGAAAAATAAAAACCTCCTCTTATTAAAAAAATATTTTCCTTATTTTTCAAGAAAAATATCGTCACGTGACCAAAACTAGAAAAATATTTTTCGTGAAAAAAAATGTCAATCAAACAGCACAAAAGTAGGAACTTAGGTGAAAAAACACATTTTCTATGAAAAATATTAGCAATCAAACACATTCTAAAAGTTGAATACATTGTTTTGAAAATCGACCCGAAAAAAGTGAAGG
>CAIGRH010274942.1:0-11143 GCA_903798295.1 Fraxinus nigra
TTCTATATTTGGGGGTATTTTTGGTAGTTTCCTTCCTTTGAATGGTCAAAGGCTAAAATGAAGAAATAGCCTCCTTTTTAGGCTATTTTCATATATTTCCCCAATTCTCAGCCCCCACACCATTATTTTCAAAATTCCAAATAATTTTGGGGAAAAATAAATTTACAAATTTCTCGTTCTCCATTTAGGAATTCACGGCAATTTAGGACAAAGTAGACTCAAAATTTAAGTTCATTTCAATTTTTACACAATTCTGAATAACCTATTATGATCCATAATTGGTAGTGGACGGTGGAGATGAAGGTAACTTGTTTAATTGCTGATAATTTGTATGACACGTGAAGATAATAGGACGGATGGCTATTCAACCATTTTTAGGAAGGAATGAGCGTACAAAAGGCCGAGATTGAATTACAAAGGATCAATCCACTGGTATCAGCGAATCGAAGGGATTGGTCGTGGAAGGCATTTATACCGGAAGAAGAATGAATGGATCGAGACCACGAAGTTATCAATGTGAGTGTGAAAAATGCAATCGACATTTCTCAACTGGATTTTCCGTCCACATTGGTGGTGGTGGTGGTGGCTTTGACTCTCTCCAAGACTGACAAAGAAGGTACTATGAGTGGCTAAAGCACAACGGGAAGGAAGCCTATTTGTTGGAATACCCAAACATGATCCATGCTTTTTATATTTTTCCTGAACTACCAGAATCTGATCATCTCTTCTCCCAACTCAAAGACTTTATTTACAAGAATTGTGAAAAAATGAAATTAATATAAGTTAATTGCTTATTTGCTAAATTAAGCTAGCTCGCGCTGGTAATTGATTGTTTATTATGTGAAAATTGAGAAGCATAATGTACTTCATCTTCCATATATGGAAACAGTTGGTGAATTTACCAATGTGTATTTAGAATTGTTAAAGGTAATTCGCAAGTAGATTGCTCCTGTTATGAAATCTTGCTGATTTGGGATCCTAGTACACTGATTCTTGCATTTCCACCTTTTTTTAGCCACCATTTTGCCTCTATTCATGACTTCTAACATTCTAATTCCTTGTCTACATAACGCGACTAAGCTTAAAAGGGCATTTTTAAAATTACTCTTGTTGCGTTCTTGAAATGAAATATTGTAATAGCTACTTTGAAGGCAATTCTGGTAAATGGGGACTAGTAGAGTTTTATCAATGACAAACATGTTTCGCATTTCTTGTTTGGCACCTCCAATTCAATGAATACATTACTTGAACTCGATCGAGATCATGGACATACGACCGAAGATTACTTCGCCCTGAAATGAGAAATTGAAGCTCTCATCAAGAGGGGTTTTCAGGTGCTTACGTTAGCCATAACAAACGTCAAAAGAACAATCGGAATAAGGACAATGCTCCTGAAGATTGGGGAAATAAGCAACCAACAACAGTTACCATTAATACATCATCGGAGAGGACCTTGGGAGAGGACTTAAACAGTGGGCATAAACAATACGCTAGACAGTATCCATCAATTTCAAGCACAGATCTTGGTAATATGGAAGACACCTCTTTCGGATCAAAAGACTTTGAAGGTATGTATTTTCCTCGTGATGACTCCTTAGTCATATCGTGATCATTGCTAATTTTGAGGTAAGAAATATTCTGGTGGATAATGGAAACGTAGCTATTGTGTTATCCCATGAGGCTTTCATTCAGATGGATATTTCAGCTAAACAACTCAAGCTAGTTAAAACCCTTCCTTCAGAGGTTCGGTTGTGGAGTCATCATTGCGAAAGCATTGTTGGGTTACTTCTCACTTTGGAATCATAAAGGAAACACGTAACAGAGATCACAACCTTCCAGGTTGTTCATGCTCTCATGGCCTACAACACTATACTTGGAAGGGTGTTTCTTAATAGAGGTAAAGCCATTGTCTCAACGTTTCATCTAGCAATGAAATTTCCTACAAGTAATAGGTCGAAGTAGTTCAGGGAAGCTAAATAGTGGCTAGACAATGCTATGTTGTTACCAGCGTTCAGGAAATCAAAGCTTCATACAACTTTTGGAATTTAAGTTTGATCTTGAGCATCGTGGGAGACTTGCTCCAGTGGAAGAATTAGCGAAAGTTGAGCTCGAGCCTGGTAGAAAAGTTACCATTGGTCGAGATCTTGATGCTACAACCATGGCTGAACTTATTGGTTGTCTATCCCGTAGCATCGGCGTATTCGCTTGGAAAGTTGAAGGCATGCCTGGAATTGACACCAAAATTGTAGTATACAGACTTAATATAAATCCAGATGTAAGACCTGTTAAACAAAGGAAGAGACAGTTTGCGCTAAAATCACGAGAGGTCATATGAGAAGAAATTGATAAGCTCGCTAAATTCGAGAAGTCCAATATCCCGATTAGCTTGCCTACGTTGTCCTTGTCAAGAAAGCTAGTGAAAAGTGGCAAGTTTAAATTTACTTAACTGACTTAAACAAGGCATGCCCTACAAAAGCTACCATCTACCCAGAATTGATAACCATGTTAACAACAAGCTAGGTCATAAATTATACAGCTTCCTAGATGTCTTCTCTGGATATCACCAAATCTTCATGGCTAAAGAGGATCAGGAAAAGACCTCGTTCATGGTTGATTTAGCCATATACTGTTTCAAGGTCATACCTTTCGATTTGAAGAACGCATGAGAAATATTTCTAAGACTTATCAATAAGGTCTTTACTGAATTGATAGGGAAGAACTTCAAGGCATATGTGGATGACATGGCGGTTAAAAGAAAGCAAGTATATTGTCATAGTACTGACCTTGAAGAGGTCTTACTATACTGCGAAATACAAAATAAAACTCAATCCTACAAAATATGCATTCGGAGTGGCCTTAGGCAAATTCTTAGGTTTTATGATCACACACAGGGAAATATAGGCCAATCCTGACAAGATCCAGGCCTTGGTCTCTATGGAACCCCTTAAGAACAAAATGGACATTCAGAAATTAATAAGTTGGATGGCGACTTTGAACAGATTCCTATCTCGACCAGTAGATTGGTGGTTTCTCATTTTCAAAGTTCTTAAGGGCAACCAAAGTTTTGATTGGAATGATGAATGTGATTCAGCCTTTTGAAAACTTAAAAAAACATTGGCAACACCTCCAGTTCTCACCAAGTCGGAACTCGGTGATACCTTGTTGTTATACTTGGTCGTTTCTCAAAATGCAGTAAGTGTGGTATTGGTAGAGGAAGGTAAAAAGATCCAGTAAATCATCCATTATGTGAGTAAAGTACTTTTTGATGTAGAAACTCGATATATACAAACTAAATAGCTTATTCTAGCCTTGGTCATAGATGATAGAAAAATACGTCAATATTTTCAATCTCATCCAATTGTTGTACTCACAAATCACCCCCTCAGACATATACATCAGAAGCAAGATATCTCGGGAAGATTGTTGAAATGAGCGATTGAACTTGGTAAATTTGATATAGAGTTCAAGCCGCGATCCGCTATTAAGGGACATGCCTTAATTGACTTTATAGCAGAACTTACCCATAGGCCTTGACGGACACAAGATAAAAACCCAAGCAAGTCCTTGGAAACTTGAGAAGTCTTTGTAGACGGAGCATCAAATAGCTCGAGCCTAGGAGCTGTGTTCATCATCAGTAACCCGAATAAAACTACAGAAATCCAATGTGCACTCAAGTTCGAATTCGAAGTCACTAATAATGAAGCAAAGTATATAGCTATTATCATAGCTCTAAAACTCACATACAACCTTGAACTTGAACAAGTCAACGTTTTCAACGACACACAACTAGTGGTTGGACAGATTAAACGTACTTTTGATAGAGAAGATGAAAAAATGAGCTTGTATTGTTTAAAGTTGCATTATCTCAAAAGATGATTTAAGATTTGCAAAATTTTGAAATTTTCCAGAGTTGATAATTCAAAGGCCAATGCATTATCTAGGCTCATTTTCATGGGGATGGATGCACTCAATAGAACGATACACATCAAGATGGTGACAAAACCTAGCATATATTAGAAGTCAAACCTTATGAACATTGTCTAGGAGCCCTATTGACCAATCCGATAATCGAATTCATAACTAATGTGAGTTTACCATCCGACCTCGGCTTGCAAGGAGCATCAGGTCTCGAGTACTTATTTCGAAGAAGCATTACACTTTCCTGCCTCAAATGTCTTGGACCTTCTGAATCACTCCAAGTCTTAACTGAAGGGATCATCAAGGAGCTCGAGTTCTTGACTACAAGCTCATAAGATATGGGTATTGTTGGCCTAGCATGAAAAGTGATGCATTGGATTACGTAAGGAGGTGTGACAAGTACCAGAGATTTGACAATATCATGCATACTCCCGCTGAAGAGAAAGCTAACTCCTATCTACTCTTCAGCTCCTTTCAAGCAATAGACAATTGACATTCTAGGACCTTTTCTTTTAGCAAGAGGACAACTGAATTTTTTTTGTGGTGACAGTAGAATACTTTATTAAGTGCATAGAAGCTGAACCCCTAGTAGTAATCTCGTAGTTGTTCCCTAGCAGTAATCTCGTAGCCCAAGCTTATGTTATTCCTTTGGAAGTCTATTGTATGTATGTTTAGCATACCGAAGGTACTCATAAGAAACAATGGAAGACAATTTGATAATTTGTACTTCAAATTTTTTTGTGCTAACCTCGGGATTGACCATTGCCTGACCTCAATCTTATATCCTCAGAGTAATGGCCTCACCGAAGTAACTAATCAGATCATACTGCAAGATCTTCGAACTATGATCGGAGATGCTAGAGGTAATTGGCCTAATAAGCTCTCATCCATACTTTTGGACATATAGGAGTTCCCATAAAATAGCAACTAGCGAGATCCTTTTTTATGTTATCTTTCAGCATCGAGGCCACAATTCCAATTGAAGTCAGCCTCCCTATGTTAAGAAAGCTCGAACTACTTGGTGTTTCCATTTACTTGGTGTTAGGTTAGGCTTATGTGCCCTCAGTAGTTTACTCTTTCTTAGTTTGGCTCGGGCTTGCATGCTCTCAGGTTGTTTTCCCTTTTAGGCCTATACACCATGTACATTTACATTATTCTATAGAGTTTATTTTGATAATAAAAACTTGTCCAAACAAACATCTCTTATTAGTGTAATGCCATATCTCGTACATGTAGCTAATACATTTATTAAGTGTAAGGTCTTGCCCCGCACATGCAGCTAATACATCTACTTAGCGTAAGGACGTGGATAAGCATGTAGCTACTCTTGACCTTTATGACCTGACCTGAATATCTCACAATGACAAAGTATACTGAGTTCGAGCTCTGGCTATTCTTCACCATCCACAGACAGCCTCTGAGCTCTACCTATCAAAGCCGAAAAGTATTACAACTTTTTCAAAAGCTTGAATTACTTGCTCTAAAATAATAGCCAATTAGCATGCTCAAGCTCAACTTATTAAAACTTAAAAACATTAAAGTTCTTACAAAAGCTCGGGCTACGAACAAATAGCCCGCACGAGCTCTATTAGAGCTTAAAAATATCACAACTTTTAAAAGAAAGCTCAAGTTACTTGTCCAAAAATAATTGTTAAGTACCACACTCGAGCTCTACCCGTTAATGCTTGAAAATATTTCTTCTACCAAAAGCTCAAGCTACTTGTCAAAAATAATTGTCAAGTTCCACGCTCATGCTCTATTTACTAAAACATAAAAATATTAAACTTCGACATTAGAAATTCGAGCTATTTTGTGGCTATCGAAAGCTCGAACTTCACTTATCTAGATTAAGAACTTGACTTTTACATGTATTGAGCTTGATTTGTATTTCTAGATTAAATACACAAGCATACGAATAACAAGTAATGACTATAGTAAATGATAAGACATCGAGCCATTAACCTCAAAAATTAAACGCACAAGCAAAAATAAGCCCAGGTTGGGCAATGTACTTTGCATTTGCAAAAAATATATGAAATAAAGTTTGAGGTAGGGGGTCTAATCCAGATCTGTCGCATCAGTAGGATTTCCCTGATTAGGAGTCTCGACCTCGTCCTATTATGCATCTTCAGCCTCAGAAGTTGCAAGCTCGTTGATCGACTTTAGCTCATCGACAATGGGCCTTAGGTTTATAGGCAGCTTGGTCCTAAAAAAAGGAGCGAGCAACTCTCAGGCCATAATGGTATGACCCCTACACATACTATCCCAGTAGTGTCCCGAACTTCTCTGACCTATTGATGTCCTCCATTGCTTGAGCTCAAGCCATCATAAGTTCGTTTTCGAACCATTTTCTAGTGTTAATGAGTCGAGCTTCACCTCTTTGGCCTCATCTTTTGTAGCCCCAATTTCATCTTAGGCCTTGCTAGTCTCGATCCTCGCCAAGTCATGATCAACTTCAACCTCGAGATCCAACCCACTTTCCGTGTTGTTCACTTTCCATATTAAGCTCAACCAGCCTGCGCAAGGTGTTCACCCTTTTCATGGCCAAGCCCCGAGCCATGCTCATAGTCTAATATGGGAAAAATAGGAACGCCGTAATATCAAGCATAAAAGATTAAAACAAATACTAATAGAGATCAGGATCATACCTTTAGAGTCAGCAACTCAAGTGTCTTCACCCCTTCATGAGGTTCGACCTTGTCAACATACTTATTAACAATGCTCGGGATCAACGAGCATTGGGAATGTTTAGAACGTAGTTAAATACAAATCAATCATATCTTTTTATTGTTGCGAATTTAGATGTATCGGATACACTAGAATTAAGTCTTATTCCCTGTGGGACGTTAACTCACTCATCACAATTATTACTTGTACAATGAACTCGTACGCTTGCGAGATTATTTTGCAGATAGGTACCATAGGCTTGGAGCCTTTGGCCTTATGGTGAACATTTACAAGGAGGTTGGATGGGTCGAAAGTCATTTCTAATTCTGCAAAACAAAAGAAAAGGCATTAACTCGATCTCAAGTTTGGGTAATAAGAAAAACCACATATGAGGATAAAGATTGTACCATCGAGGCCTCTAATGTTGGCAAGGTTGAGGGTGTCATCCTCGATTAGATGATAAATTTTTGCTGTAAGAGGATCTTGGTTTACTAACTTTAGCCTATCGATTTCTAAAGCCTCGAGGTATTTCTGACTTCATTAAATTTGTCCTTATCAATGATCTCCCACTTCAAGTTAAAGGGATGGTCGAGGTCTTGAGGCTTTACAAAAAAGAAACACTTCTTCCAACCTCAAAGTGAGCTCTGGAATTCAGGTGTCCTAAACCCTCCCTGTAGACAAGTACCAAAGCAGTTCGTACCCTGGTGAGAATTTCATGTGAAAAACCATCCTCAAGAGGTCAAGCCTAGGCTCGAATCTTAGGCATCTACATAAAATATGAAAGTATATCAAGAGCCTCTACACATTAGGGACAAATTGGCTTGGACACATAAAAAAGAAAGGCAGGAAGTGGATGAAGAATGGGTAGAGAGGCCACCTAAGTCCGACCTAAGCGTATCCCTAAAAAATGCCATCTCCTACACTCGAGCATCTACTACCGTCTCAGTCGACTCTGGGGCCCTAAGTCACACAAGGGCATAACCCTGAACTTCCTAACTGTCTTAATAATTATATGTTCTTTATACCTAGTTGGCTCTTTGGGAAAGGTCAAAACTATCATGTCCTCTATGTGCGAGCTGACGGTACGACTATGGGAATAAGGGACGTACCTATATCCTTAGGGCTGCTAGTGGTCGAACTCCTAGACGAACGACTACTATTATCACTCGACCCATCACTACTACCACTCGACATTATACTACTTACAAAATAAATAACTGAAAGGCACGAACACTTACCTCTTAAGGCGGTCTCTCACAAAACCCACTAGCTCCGAACTCAAATTGCTTTTATTGGGAGTTGAGAGTGAAAAAGTGAAAAATGAAGGGTAAAAGAGGAGTATTTATAGAGATCTTAGGAAGGTCGCTGAATGTCAACCTTTGAATGTATGCCATGTGGCAATCATCTAAGATCGCGTGCTGCGTGCCTAACGCTTGTCTGACACGTGTCACATAACCACTATAATCCATAATGAGAAATGGAGTTTGACATCAGGCAATCACACCTCATTGCATCTTACCTCACAACTCGCATACATAACCACTAGCCAGGATCTAGATGCATGAGGGCATATGATGTGCACAAGAATGAAACATACCTGAACTCGGTCTAAATAGCTCGAGCTTATCTTATCAAATTATCCAAAGAATAAGGTTGGGCTATATGTTGAGGTCGGGTCTTATAGGTCGGGTCATGATCCATAATAAGGATTACCCCGTCCTTATCTCATACCCATTAGAAACATTAATCCTACTTTGAGTGTAACTCTACATAACCTTTATCTTAATCCAAACTGTCAACCTACCATAACTTTGATTCAAAATTAAACATAACACCTTTAATATAACACTAACACCATACATGATAAGGATAAGGACTATAGGTGGTTGGATCCTTTTAAAACTCCATCACCAATATCTATAAATACAAGACTAGAGTGCATTATTCAAGTACGTTTTTACATAATTTTCAGCATATAGCCTTTCGCCTAAATTCTTTCTAACTTAAGCATCATAAGGACGATGATGATACACCTTGATAACTTTGTTTTAGATATTGAAGATCAGTTTGTGTAATATTCAAGCAACCGATTCAAGATCTAGCAGGTACATATTTTTGGTAGCATCAACATACATGTTATTTGACTCGCATGTGTCGCACCATGTGGGTATGCCGTGTGATGAAATGTGATTAAGTTACTCAATATGCTAGTTCCTATTGTCAATTATATGTTTATTAGTGAATGATTATTATATTCCCAAAATCCTAATTATTATGACTATTGCATACCTTCCAACCCTAATTTTCCTCTATAAATATTAGGTTTTAGTTCTCAATGAAATATGAATAAGCTTATTTCCTTTTTTTATTTCTTCTTTTTCCTTTCATTTTTATAATGTGTTATCAGGACGAAGTTCTAACTAATTGATTTAACAAAATTTGTTCTTTTTTTTGCCCACAAATCTCTAGCTAGTTGAGGTAGAAAATTTATTTTTTCTTTCTATCAAAGAAAGTCAAGAAACTCTAACCAAATGAGTTTATAAAGAAACTTTTTCTTTTAAGCACGAAGAAAATGGGAATATTCTCTTGTCTTTGAATTGCATAAAAAAGTGGTGTAGTTATTCGATTTGATCATGTCGTTTTAACTATATCAATTTATGCTAAATAAATATTTGCTTAAATTTAATATATTCTATTCAATATTCTTGTGCAATACTAAAAGCATGTTGTATTATTATTCTTGAAAAAGAAATAATCTAAATAAGTATTTTGGAAGAATTTTGTAGCATTGTTCGAAAACGAATGTTTTATTTAAGTTATTTTGTTTTATATAACTGTCAATGACGTTGGTGTTGATGAAAGGTGGTGGGACAATAGGGAACTCGGTGATGGCACATTAGAGTTTAATTCAAGCCCTAATATCGATTCCTTGATTTTACTATAGAGGGAAAATTGCCTTCAAATACGAGTAAGATACGGATGAAAAGTTGGTTTTTCTCTTGAATTAGGGTCTTTAGGTCCTAAAAAACAGCCTTTAAATGGTAAAAGTCTTATGGAAGGCGAAAGAAATCAAGGTGATTTGTTGGCTCAAAAATATTAACCTCCAAATTAATCCACTATGCATGGGCTCTCCCCAATTTTATTTTTTTTTTTCACTTTTGATGTGAACCCACTAGCAATAGTAGCTCTGAAACCCACAGAAAATTGAATTACAACCCTAAAAAAGCTAAAATCCTGATTTAAAGTTTGACACAATAATTTATTGAATCGAGCTTCAAATCTGGATTTTTAATTTTTTGGAGTTGTGATTCAATCTTTTGTGGGTTTCGGAGTTACTATTGCTACGTGAGTTTACATCAGCTGGTATCAGAGTTTTGGTTTTAAAATCAAGGTTATATCTTTATGTTTTCGCATGTTTTTTTATCTTCTTCGTTGAGTCTTCATCTTCTTCATCAACTCTCCATTCGTTTTCTTGACTCTTCATCATCTTCTTGAGTCTTTTACATCAACACAAATACCAAGAACATTCAAGAATTGTTTTGTATATTAAATCTAGTGCACCAATACATTTTGTTTCGATCTTTCTTGCCTTTGTTGATTTTACACGTATTTAGTGTCAAAATAAAAAAAAATGAAAATTCTAGAAGAAAACTCCAAGAAAAAGAAAAAGAAAATCCCAAACCAAAAAGAAACTTATTCGATTTCAAGAAATGCTTTCTTGAAAATACTCTTAAGTGCAATTTTTCTCAAGAAATCAATTCAATACCTAAATCATCCATTGATATCAACATTGTTGTGGAAAATGTATAGATCGATTTCAAGAAACAGTTTCTTGAAATTCTTGGTTGTGTTTTTCATTTAATTCTTCGTTCTTTCCTTTCTGGAGTTTTTTTTTTCTTGAGTCATTATCCTTCTTAAATTCCTTGTTCTTGTGGGTTTGAACCTCACAAGGGGAAAATTTTTGGTTGAGATCAATTAGATTCTTAGAGAACTTGAAAGAAAGTATTGAGAGGAAAAGGACCAGAATGGTGAGATTATTAGCGGAAAACACCAAATTTGAGTGAAACACGAGTGCAAACATGTGAGGCATACAAATTCTAGTTATGAGGATGAATGATAAAGAAGAATCAATATCTAGAGAGGGAGATAATCGAGCATTCATGATGAGAGTCGTGCAACATCAATTCAAGTGAATAAATGTGGTATTTGGAGACATTAGAGATATAATGGATCAAAAAGATATGATGATAACTAACTTACAAATGGGGCAACCTAGAGGAATTTCTAATGTTAGGAGGCAAGATAGGCGTGATCCTAGAGTTGAATCTGATGATGTGAATGAAGTTGATAATGCTAATGGGGATGATCAAATATCGAAGGCCAAGGTGTGTAGGATGAGAAATAGATGAGATAGGCATGAAATGGGGCCTAGACGAGATCTTAGAGACTTTGGTAGAGGTAGATGGGAAAATTATCAAGGGTTCCAAAAAAGATGGTTGTTTTCACGAATTATAGAAAATAGATTTGCTTGTCGCAGAATCGAGATTAATTTTTGGAA
>CAIGRH010274966.1:0-10458 GCA_903798295.1 Fraxinus nigra
GACCATTTGTGAAATTAACCCTTCCATATAACATAATTTTCATCTTCACGTCAATTATCACACATGGTTAGAGGTGACCACTATTTGATTTGGATGATTTGTAATAAATTTTTAAATCGAACCATTTAAAACGGTTTGAAATTTTTTCAAACCAAGCCAAACTAAATTTTTCGATTTGGTTCAATTTAAACCATAGTTTAACAAAGAAAAATAACATATATAACCCTTGTTTGAGCTCCATTTAAGGGAAATAATGTATTCTAGAATAGTAGAATAATGAAAAATGTGTTGTTAAAAATTAAAGAAAGTTTTGAATTTACATGTAATATTATTTTATTAAAAATACGTGGTTGAAAGTGAATTTAAAAAAGATGAATTTTTAGAAAAATAGGGCTCAAACAACCCCATAGAATAAGTTAAATTACAAATATTATTCTAAAACTTTACGATAAAACATAAATAATATCATTAAAAATATTACAAACCAAAGTTCCATAATTCTAATCAATATAATGCAATCTCCACAAGAAAAAAACTATGCGTATAGAAAATATGCTCTGATAATTAATATAGATGACACTTGACAATTTTCTATTGGAATATGGCAAAAAAAGAAAAAGAGAAAAAAAAGACAAAACCAAACAGCTACCATCACAACACCATTTGTATTAATTCTAACAGCAATTCTTCTGTACAAAGAGAATTGTTGATCTCGACAAAGACAAGAATATAATACATGAACTCATTGATTTTATAAATGATATAAAACAACTAATAAAAGAAAATGAATAGAATTCAAATACGATAATACTTTTATAACTTTTTATAAGTCATTCAATACTTCTACATCATCCAAATATTGACAAATCACTTGGTACGTTGACTTCGTGGGTGATCTAGGACACCTCCACAAGCTACTAAAAGTAATCTACTTAGGATCCAAGTAAGTAAATCTCTCTTTATTTTCATGCATATATTAGATGGTTAAATTTATAAACGTGTTACCTAAATTGCCATTATATGAACATGATATTTAATTATCACGTTTTATATTATTAATGTTTCTCATAACATATTTATATATGCAGGGGTGAATCCATCATTTTGCTTCAACTAGGGTGAAGACTATTGACCGATGACCAGACATAAAGAAAGTGTTTCGAAATCCACATACACTAGTTCGATACTTCGATTGAATATGCAATCGCAAAACTATCAGTTGTAGTCCTCTAAACCCGTAAAACTTCGAAAAACTCAGCTTAATTGAAATGTCGGAAACTCAAAAAAAAAAAAAAAAAAAAAATTAGATAAAATATAATTTCTTCAAGGTGAGCAATGATATAAAACCGTGGTACATTTAATTGTTAGAATCTTTCTAGTTTAACACATTTACAAACTTTTGATAAATATTATCTTACAGTTGCAGCAACAGTATGAGCCCAAAGCCTAAGATGATCTTTCAATTCCATTTCATTACCAAAATCCGGAATTCTCCAATCCATCATCAATGGATTCTTTACTCTCTTTTTATCTTCCAAAACATTCCATGCTTCAGAAAGATGGGGCCTTGAAACTTTCACACATTTCTCAATTCTCCTTTCCTCCCATTTTCCATCCCCTTTTTCTCCCAGTCTTTGCAATCCAGGGATTATTGAGACCAAATTTGAATCCTTATCTTCATATGAAAACACAAATCCCAGATCCATAAACCCTTTTAATTCTTCAAATTCCAGTTCTGATAAGCTTCTGCTGCTGTTTTTCTTCCTCACGCACTTCCTATTTTCTTCTGTTATTGAAGAAGCCTTTTTTCTGTTCAAATTCTTTAACTTCTTTACCAGAAAGTATAGTTTGAAGCTTAGGAACAAGAGCATATTTGGGAGAAAAAGAATATGAAGAATTTGAATAGTCTTTAGAGCTCAAAAACTGATCACTCGAAGATTTCTTCATGAGGGTTTTGATTCGATTCAGCTTTGATTTTGCATCAACTTCAAGAACTTGATCTGTTTTCACTTTACACAAACAGGATTGGGCAAAATAAGGCCCAAACAATTAAACAATAAGACAGGGGGCAAAAAAAAAAACCTTACAGGTAGACGACACGGAAGCAGAGCAGCGTCTTCTTCGTCTTTCTCCCGGCGGAAGGCGAGTCGACTGAAGCTTCAGACGGACCCAGCATGGCGGCCCCTGTATATATGCCAATGCATTCTAAGCATACACGAAGTTTCAAAAAATTTCAAATTTCAAATGTCAATGATTCATAATATTTTTGCTAAGAGGTGTATGTATATAGCATGAAAAGTGTGAGTGGGAAATGGGGCGTGGAGAACGACGTACCCGATCAATATTGAGTGCTTAATGTTAATGTTAACCAATTTGTGGTATTATTGATAGATTGAATTGTGTTCCAAATAATAATTCCTCTCTTCATTCTGATTTGACAAGTGAGCATGCATGATATGCATGAGGTTTGCTTATTGAGCTAAGTCATTCAATGTTATCGCTCCCCATTTTCAGATAATAAAGACAAGATGATTCAAATCGACCACTTGTGGGGGACGTGATTAACACTAACATATTTATGGATACATTTTCATTTTGAAATAAAGCTAACATTTAATTTAATCATCTTTTATTTTTATCAAGTAAAAAAAAAAATTCTAATTTTTTTACATAAATGGAAGTGATTTATTATATGAAAAATAAATTTAATCATTTTAACGCATTTATGATTTTAAAAGAATTAAATGATAATACTTTCAAGTCCAGGTTGTCTTGATTTGGAGTGTTAAACCACTAGTCCAGTTTTGACATTTCAATATGGCACAACCCTATTTTTTTGATTCATAGTTGAGAATTTATTTTTTTTTTATTTCTCACTTACATGTCGAGAAACATTGCCTTTGTAGTCAATAAGCTTTCTCATTTCATGCATCGACTGATAGAAACAACTTCTTCAATACATGTGTGGCTCACTGAACATGGGCTTCTCCTAAATGGAGATTTGCGTACTCCGATGTTGACCGGACATGTAATAATGATGGCTTAAGCTTTACCTCTACCAATGCCTAGGTTGTTTACCTAGGTCAGAATCCAATCTCTTGGAGTTCGAAAAAATAAAGAATTATTGTTCACACTTCCACGGAAGAAGAATACCCCTCCATTGGATCTACCATCGGTGCATTTCTTCCGTTCTTTTTCAAAAATAAGAAAGATGTTGGAATTAGTTTAAAAAAATAGAAAATTTGGTTAAGTATAACTTTGAAGAGTCAATTTTGAGCAAATATGTGGACTTGATCTGATGGTCAAATTATAAATGTAAATAGACCAACTTATTCTACTTGTTGCGTAAATCGTCATAATATATTTGGAATTTTGAAACCAATTTCGAATGAATAAGAAATTGTGGTCAAAAGTTGGAAGGAAAATAGAGAGACTAGAAAAGCGACTATCTCCGTCGCTTGCATATCGCTCGAGTGAGAAATTTATTGCTAGAACGACATCCTAGCGACAGACAGGCGACAATGGTTATGTTTTTATCGCTCGAGCGAGAAGTCAACGGCAGGCTAGCGACAACAATAGTTGTTTCTGTTCGTAAGGTTGCGAGTTTTGGCTCGCAACACTTCGTCCACAATTCCTCATACTCTATAAATAGGACCCTTGAGATGTTCTTTTCGACACTCCAATGATATGCAACCTTAGCTCTCAACTAAATTCTGTATATATATTGCATAAAATTTTGATTTTCTTCATTTTTGCATTAATGAGTACATAAACCAAATTCTGGTTTGTTGTTCTTGTGTGTTGAAGTGCTACTCACACAAGAAGAATTCATTGTATCTTGAGAGTTGATTGCCATAAACAGTAGGCACCGTTGCGGGACGAATTCGACTTAAGGACAAAGTGTCAACACTTGCCTCGACTTTGTATCCATTTAGCGTTATTCATTTAAAGTTTCATTAGCGTTACTCTGCCGAAATTCAAGCAGAAGTTTGATAAATATTTTATGACGTTTCTTTGTTACTCCATACACCATATCCATCCAACAATTTTAGCTCGATTTTTTTGTTGTTGGAGTGACCATTTTTCTTCGGTTAAACTATTCTTTGGTTTAACTTTTTTTGCTCTTCTTTTGATTTGGTTGATCTTCCATTTTGTGTAAACATAAATGAATTCCATTTTTAATACCGACTTTACTTCGAACAACAATTCGAATATGAGAACTTTGGAAGGAATTATTCATACTGGTACAATTCACCCGATTGTTAGTGTCCCTCTAAACTCTGTTCCACGTGGAGAGAAATCGAAGAAATTCATTAGGGCTGATTTTAAGAGATGGCAACAGAAAATGTTGTTCTATTTCACAACCCTCAACTTGGCAAAGTTCTTATATGAAGACGCTCATGTCATACAAGAAGGGAAAAACAATAGAGCACCACTAACTGTTTTAGATGCTTGGAAATATTCAGATTACTTGTGCAAGACTTATATTCTGAATGGTTTGGAAAACTTGTTATATAATGTTTATAGTTCTAAGAAATCTACAAAGGAACTATGTGAGTGCTTAGAAAAGAAATACAAGACTGAAAATACTGGAACAAAAAAAAGTTCATCGTTGGTTCAAAGAACAAAATTGCAGCCAAGTGCAAGATTTGTAGGTTATTCTTCATGATATTCACTCGGAGAGTATGTCTCTAAGCAAATAATTTCAAGTAGCTGCAATCATCGAGAAACCTCCACCCATGTGAAGGGATTTCAAGAAATATCTTAAGCACAAGCTCAAAGAGATGAACATTGAAGAACTTGTAGTCCGATCGAGAATTGAAGAAGACAATCGAAGTTCGGACGAACATGTTAGGAATCACATACCACAAGCAAAGGCTAATGTGGTGGAATCCAACAATAAAAGCAAGAAGATGAATCATTATGTTGAACCTTCAAAGAAGAATGTAAAGAAGTTCAAGGGTAATTGCTACAACTCCGAAAAGGCCGAACATCGCTTCGTCGATAGTTGCAAATCGAGAAAGCAAGCCCAAGAGAATATCACCGAATTTGATGTCATATCAAATGGTATATTTGATATGAATTTGTCGATCGTTATTTCATAGTACAACAACGTTGAAAACCCCATGGAATGGTGGGTTGATACGTGTGCTCCCTTCACATATGTGCCAATAAAGGAATATTCATTTCCTATACTCCAACCATGGGAGTGAAACTGTTCATGGAGAATTCCTCAAATTCAAAAGTGGAAGGACACAGCGAAGTGATATTGAAGATGACATAGGTGCAGAAACTTAGCCTCAACAATGTTCTTCACGTATCGAATATTCGCAACAACCTAGTTTCAATTTCTTTATTAAGCAAGAACGGCTTCATTTGGTTGAATGAACCATAGCACCTTTAGAACTAATTCACACGGATGTGTGTGACTTAAGGTTCGTACAAACAAAAGGTGGCAAAAAGTATTTCATCACATTTATAGATGATTGTACAAGATACTGTTATGTATACTTGTTGAAAAGTAAAGATAAAGCTTTAGAAGTCTTTAAATACTATAAACTTGAAATTGAAAACCAGCTTGTAAAATGAATAAAGATGATTCATAGTGATAGAGGTAGAGAGTATGTTGCACCATTTCCAAAATTTTGTGCAGAATCTGGGATTATTCATCAAATTACTGCACCATATTCACCTCAATCTAACAGGCTAGACTTAAAAATCGAATCCTTAAAGAAATGATGAATTCAATGTTGATTAGTTCATGCTTACCTCAGAACTTGTGGAGGGAAGCTTTCATTTTGGCAAATCATATCCTTAATAAAATACCTTACAAGAGTAAGGTTGAATCACCTTATGAATTGTGGAAAGGTCGGAAACTTTCCTACAAATATCTCAAAGTGTTGGAGTGTTTGGCAAATGTACAGATACCTAAACTAAAATAAATAAAGAATGGACCTAAAACTATTGACCGTGTCTTTGTTGGATGTGCAAATAACAGTAGTGCATATCGATTTTTAGTTCATAAGTCTGATATACTTAAAGTACATGAAGGTACCATAATTTAGTTAAGGAATATTATATTCTTTGAAGATATTTTTCCTTGTAAAGAGAAAGAAGTAAGTTCATACAAACGAACATATGATACTACAATTAGAAACTATTAAGAAGATAGTAATTATAAAGAAAATGAAGAACCAAAGCGCATTAAAGGGTAAAGGATTCATAAGACTTTTGGTCCAGATTTTCTAACATATATACTAGAAAATGATCCTAGGACATTTAATGAAGCAAAGTCCACTCCTGAAGCTCATTTTTGAAAAAAAAAAAAGCTATTAATACTTGATAATTTGGTGAACTTCCTCCGGGGAACAAAACTTTAGGCTGTAAATGGATCTTCAAAAGGAAATTGAAAGCGAATGGATCAATAGACACATATAAGGCTAGATTAGTAGCCAATGGTATAAACAAAAGGAAAGACTAGATTTCTTTGATACCTATTCACTTTCTACAAGGATCGGGTCTATACGTGTGTTGATTGCTATCGTTGAATTGCATAACCTTGAAATGCATCAAATGGATGTTAAGACTGCATTTTTGAATGGTGAATTAGAAGAAAAAATATATATGGAACAACCTAAAGAATTTGTTGTTCCTAGAAATGAAAATGTGTGTAAACTTGTAAAATCGTTATATGGAATAAAACAAGCACCAAAACAATGACATAAAAAAATTGACAAAACTATGTTGTCAAATGTTTCAAAATCAATGAATATGACAAATGTGTCTACATCAAAACCACACCTAACGAATACGTGATCGTATGTCTATATGTTGATGATATGCTAATCATGGAGAATAATTCAAAAATTATTACCTCGACCAAGAAAATGTTGATAAAACGTTTTGACATAAAAAATATGAGAATATCTAACATGATATTAGGGATTAAAATCTCTAAAACATTTGATGGTTTGTCATTATCTCAATCACACTATATTGAGATTATACTTAAAAAACTTAAGGGTATGACGATAAACCAATTAAAATACCAGTTGAAGTTTACACTTAGCCAAGAATATTGTTGATCCCATATCTCAATTAGAATATTCACACATTATAGGCAGCTTGATATATATAACCAACTGCACGCATCTTGATATAGTATATCCAGTCAACAAATTGAGTAGCTTTACGAGTAATCCAAGTTATGACCATTGGGAAGTATTATATCCAGTTCTCAAATACTTAAAACACATGGTCAATTATGGATTACACTACTCAAGATATCCTATAGTGTTAGAAGGATATAACGATGCAAATTGAATTTCTAACACAAATGATTCAAAGTCTGCAGGTGGTTATGTGTTTACCATTAGAGGATGAGCGGTGTCCTGGAAATCCTCTAAACAAGCTTGTGTAGCTCGATCCACGATGAAATCCGAGTTTATTGCTTTAGATAAAATCGGAGAAGAAGCGAATGACTTCGTAATTTTCTCGAGGATATTCCATGTTGGAAAAAATCGGTATCTGCGATTAATATACATTGTGATAATCAATCGACTATTGGAAGGGTACAAAATAATATGTATAATGGTAAATCTTGACATATTCTTTGGATCCATAATACTATTAAACAATTGATATTGAATGGTATAATCTCGATTAACTATGTTAAATCAAAGAAAAACAGAGTGGATCCTTTGACGAAAGGACTAACTAGAGATCAAGTATATCATCTTTCTAGAAGAATGGATCTAAAGCCTATAGAATGAAATCAATATAGCATAAACTCAACCTTGTAAATTGGAGATCCCAATATCTTGGTTTAATGGGACAACTAAGTTATGAAAGATTTAGTGTAAAACATTTACTCATATTCCTACAAACCTAAAGTGCTAAAATAACAAGTGTATAAGGATAAGTGTATACTTTTAATGATTCCTATATTTTGAAAGAAGACAAGTGATGTTGATACAATATTATAGAAGATCGCCTATTTAAGTATGAAGTGTGACTGCTTCTACGAGAATTTGAGGCTTCTCTCTTAAAACACTTATGAAATCAAGAGTTGTTCGGGATCAAAATGAACACAACCATGAGAACCGAAATAATTAGATAAGTTATTGTGTTGGTACGAACGGCTGAATGGTTCAAAACATCGTGTTCAACAAGTAAATTCGATTGTATTCAATTAAGGAATGTTCAAAGTCACAACCCACATATTCCGATGCTATAACTTGTCGTTTGTACTCATTTGTTAGACTCTGCATATCATTCGCATTTTTTGAACTGCATATTGTGAAATTTTCATTCATTAGAATTGGTTAAGTATTAAACCATGAAAAAGTGACTTTCGTGTTGACCAAATATTCGGACTTGATCCGATAGTCAAATTATGAAAATAAATAGACTAACTTGTAGTACTTGTTCTACCATGAAAAAGTAACTTTCGTGTCAAATAATTTTTATTAATAATATTAGTCTCGAATAATCTTTTTTCTAATTGTTATTATACTACTAAAATTTTTAACATAATTATTCAAATTTTATATTTTTATAATTTGTAAACAAAATCATTTTTTACTATTTTATTTAAAG
Organism: Fraxinus nigra; assembly: GCA_903798295.1. Classification (NCBI taxonomy): domain Eukaryota; kingdom Viridiplantae; phylum Streptophyta; class Magnoliopsida; order Lamiales; family Oleaceae; genus Fraxinus; species Fraxinus nigra. The sequence goes on from CAIGRH010274966.1 coordinate 8,599, forward strand.
ATGGAAGTTTAAATCGTTATATTGATTTTTTTATGATATATTTTTAAAATTATCACCTACGGAAAAACTCCATTTTTAATGTTAAATTATTATTTTGCTGCCTAGATTTTTATGCTGATAATATTTTTTATTATTTTATTTTGCGCCAGGATTTCAGTCGATTAATTAAATTTATGAGAATAAGTGTTTTTATTTATCACATAACAAAAAATCGGAATAAGAGATTTCGATGGTAAAACTACTTAGATAGCCAAAAAATAGTGGGTATTAGCTGAATGTGAGGTCTTAGGTTGAGTCGGTTCTAATCACACGAGATATGCATCTTACATATTCTTTACGGCCTCTTGAAAGAAGAAAAATTGCAACATTAATATATTAAAAAATCGATTGCCCAATATCCATATGTCATCCATTACTGGACTAATTCTTCTCTTTTTATAACTGAATCCTCCTCAATTATTGAACGGTAGGCAAAATATTTTTTAATGGATGAAGACTGTAAGTGATCAAAGCTTAGCTTCGGAACTTGCATGGCCGTAGACCATCCTTGGGTACATAACTAAATTAAAGTAAAATGACTGATTAATCAATATTTTCAAGCTTTTAAAGTGTAAAACATGGCTAGAGCTTTACGAGCTTAAATGAACTTAGGCGAGATTTAAGCGTAAAAAAATATTTTCTTATTTTTAATATTATTTTAAATTTTTAATCATTTAATAATTAAAATAATACATATTAAACATCTAAAATTATAAAATATTGGATTTACGTAATAATTCCTACCATTAATCAATTATACAATTTTCAAATTTTTGAAATGTAAAAATTAGAATATTTTACATAGTTTCAATTTTCAACTAGACAAATCTTACTTAATAGATTTATTAGAACTTCGTATATGCTTTTGTAGTTTGCAACAAAATAACGAATCTCAAAATCATAATTACATAANAAATTATAAAATATTGGATTTACGTAATAATTCCTACCGTTAATCAATTATACAATTTTCAAATTTTTGAAATGTAAAAATTAGAATATTTTACATAGTTTCAATTTTCAACTAGACAAATCTTACTTAATAGATTTATTAGAACTTCGTATATGCTTTTGTAGTTTGCAACAAAATAACGAATCTCAAAATCATAATTACATAAGGTAGATAGCATCATAATCTAAATCTTATTTAACTATTTAAATAAAATTATTTTTAACTTTTGTACATATAAAATCTTTTAAAATCTGAAACTAAAGTCAAATGAAATGTTTTTTTAAAAATAAAAAATAATAATAACCTAAAGTCAAATGAAAGACTTAAAAAAATACTAAAGCGCACCTAGGGAAAACGAAAGAGAGGAAGGAAAAATTCAACCGTTTGAGAAATGGAAAAAAATGTCTAGACTCGAGTGTGACATTTTACCCAAATTTCAAGCCTAGACGCCACCACTTAAGCGAGCTTTTTAGAACACTGCATTCTAGTATATATATTTTAAAGTTAGGATCTAAAACTTAATCCGATGGTTTTTTATAGTTTATTACTAATTTAAAATTTAAAATAAAATTTTAGTCAGACGCAAAATAAAACATGAATAATAAAAAAGGGCTTGTTTATATTATAAGAATGGATATTACTTGAATTTCTCTCAATAGACGTGATAAATACTGAGGTTGAAAACTGAAATATTATTATTGAAAAATGGGTGTAGAATTTTCGAACCCTTAATACATATTTTAAGAGTCAAAGTGAAACTTCAAATAGGACTAAGAAACTACTAAAATGACGAAAATGCCATTAAAGTAACTCAAAACAGAAAAATGTTAAACCAAGCCCCTAAACGATGAAACTCTGAAAGCTTGACA
>CAIGRH010275075.1:0-14648 GCA_903798295.1 Fraxinus nigra
TCTTAGTGAGCTAGGAGAGCCGGCTCGTGAAGGGGGTCGGGAGTTTGGCTCGCGCGACCTCGATACCCACACCCGAGGTCGAGCTTGGCCCATGTTTTGGTGGGCCCAATTGCGGAATGTAGTGTTCGGGCTCGAGGTACTAGGTCGGGGGAAATATCGTGTATCAGTCCCAATTTTTAAAATTTATTTTTCAACATTTCATGAAATCTACAATTTTTATCAACGCATTTCATTAATTTTCATCAAAATATACGGAAAAAACTAATTTTTAGACTAAACCAAATTGGGACTAAGTTGAACGAATCCAATGTCACGTTAATTCGACTAATTAAGGTTAAATGGGCTAGCTCAATTGAGCTAGATAATCAATTTGATTAAAATAAGCATCAAAAGTTGATACTCACTCCATCTCATTTATATATAGTGTTTTTTTTTTGTCCTAATTATATAGTCATGTTTCTTTATTAAGAATATCTTGTTTTGTTCTTAACCAGTTTTTCTCATTTAATCTTAAAATTGTACAAATGTAAAGATACATACTTCTTGAAAATTAAATCATTCATTTTCTTTACTACTTCCAACAATAATTCAGTACTACTTGTTAATGATTAAATAAGGGTAAATTATGAAAAATTTTAGCAGAAATTATTTTTTCAATAATATTAAATAAGATTTCTTAATTCATCTTAAAAACAATATCAGCTTATATAAATGAGGTTGATGGAGTATTTAATAAGCATCGATACATTGTATCTATCTCTCTATAAATTCTAAGATGTATAAATACTATTTATTTTTTAAAATGATGTTATACAACGTACACACATGGACATATGCACGACCACATGGGACATCAAGATTATTGTCAACAACTTTCTTCTTTATTCGAAAAATCTATTTTGAAGTAATTTTTACATATTTATTTCTCAACTATAGTATATAAATTGTAGTTTCTGCAACATCTCAACTATGCTAGTAGTACAAAGGTTTCATTATTTTATTACCATTTTTACATTTTTGGCCATCCAATAAATTGTTCATTATTAAAAGACATTGTACGCTCTCAACTTGGCTATTTTTAGTCCATACAACATGCAAAACGACTTCACGTGAACACGTTATGACGATCCCAGTTTTAAATAATTTGAACAGACTTAGACAAATGTGTGGGTGTGGGTGTGGGTGTGGGCCAACATTCTCTGTGTTTTTCCGTTATCACAACTCATCCTTCTATGCAACTTGCATCGAGGTTTTGTTTACTATAAAATTAAGAAAAGATTAATAGCAAAAAATTCCCCAACCTATTAGACATTGTGCAAAAAACTTCTTACCTATGGAAAATATCTAAAAAAGATTTCTGTTTGAAACCTTTTTTGTGGAGAATATACATATCGACATGTTTCGACAGTTGTGTCGTTAAATCCCAATAAATAGGAGAAAATAGATAAACTACCCAATTAGACACGGTACGAAAACCCCCACCTATAGGAAATGACGAAAAATTCTCCTCGTCTACTGTCTAAATAAAAAAAATTGAAAATGACGAATATATCCTCATATTTAAATAAAAAATAAAAAAACCAATTTCAACTATAGTTTCAATTTTTTTTTTAAAAAAATACAAATGAGTTTCAAATAAGGGATAAGGAGGAAAATTTTGATTTTTTATTTAAAATTTTTAAGTATTTATTTGAAACTCATTTGCATATTTTTAAAAAAGTTGGGACTATGATTACAATTATTTCTTTATTTTTATTTTATTTAAATATGAGGGTATATTTATCATTTTCAATCTTTTTATTGAAAAAACAAAAAGCATGGGTAGTTCGCCGGCACGGGTTATGCCCCTTTCTATTATATCTATTGTGACGGCGAGGGGTATTTCACATAAAAAGTTTCAAACTTGGATCTTTTCTGATATTTTCAATAGGTAGGGGTTTTCGCACAACGTCTAATAGGCAAGAGATTTTTCTGCTATTAAGCCATTTAGAAACTTTGTTTATGTTTGGTGTAGTAAAGAATTAGATTTTTAGTAAATTTTAATAAAATTTAAAAAAAAAATATGGCCGAAAAGCTGATAAAGGTTGTAGATCATATTAAATGTGTAATTAAAATTAAGTATTGATTTTGACTTAAATTTTTAAGCCACACCAAAGGGAGACCGTGTGCCTGTTTTGGCTTGACTTTTGAGATCCAAAAGTTGTTTTTGGAATTGTTTGATTAATTTTATGAAAATGCTATTTTCTAGTTAGAAGCTTTTATAGAAAGTTAGTTTAACGCGACTTTTTTCAAAAATATTTTCGAAATAGGGAGCTCTTTTAAGATTAGTTTCTAATAGAAATTAATGTAATATTTTTTTATTTTTTTTTTTGAAAACTCTTTTATAGGAAACAAAACTAAACGGGTCCTATGTTTTTAGCCATCAGAAAAAGAAAAGTATTTAAGCACTCATATTTCATGTTGATTTTCTATTTTTCTCAAATTTATTTTTAATCACATCTTACATTGAACCATCAACTTTTATCAACTTTTTAACAAAATATTTCATCAATTTTTTTTTTTTAAAAATCAAAATTTGATTTTTAGTTAAATCGATCAGAAGCTTAGATCCCTCTGTTATTCACTAAATAATTTGCCAGTTGTCTATACTTTAATATAAATTCATTTCTAATCACAAGGTTCAATGTGTTGTCTTTCAATTGGAACCAGTTCAGGCTCTCTCAACATTTAACACTGCAATGAATTAGAAAACTATTTAAAATCACGTCCTATTCTGAATAAGTACATACCATGTGGCAAAAAAAAAAAAATCATCATTAACCATCAAAATTAACAAAATATTGAAATTAAAATCTAGTAGGTTTTGAAATTAGCACAGTTTTCCTTAATCTCATAGACAATTATCAAAATCAAACAGACTGCCACATTTCAAAAATTAATTATTATCCAAATCTAGAAAGTTAAGGTTTAATTTACATATTCAAAATATCCTTCTTAATCGGCTTGTGTCATTGTTAGGCAATTTGTTGTCAAACGACCTCCATGGACGATAATGAAAGTATTGTTTAGTTCAGTCGACATTGATCAAATGACTGAAGGTATATCGACGCCACAATTTGGTAAACTAATCCCATAATCCAATTGGGTCATTTGAAGCGGCACTAATTTTAATTAGTGCTGCTCATGACCCAATCCAAACTTGGATGACTCTTATGTTTGACAGCCCACATATTACTACTGTCTATTGGGCCTTATTATTCCTATTGGACTAAAACCTAACTTCTATACCCAACCTAATATATACCCTTTCCCGTTACTGTTCTACTGTGTGGAAGAAAATAAGCTTTTGTCTTTGAGAAAAAGCGGCGTGTAGGTTGTGTGCTTCCCTGCCATTTAGAAGTTGTGTGCTACTGTTTTCTTTCTTCCATTCTCGCCTTTGTGGCTAACCTGTGGCTATAGTTGTCTTCATCCAAAGTTCCCTTTTTGGGTTTGATACTTGGAGCAACCGTTTGGTGGCGTTGGAGATTTGGGATTGGGTTTTCTCTTGTGATGTCGATTGATCAATACTGAGCCCGGTTCTTGGTGCGAAGTAGGCTAAAATTACTTCACAGTCATTCTTGGCGGCTCTTCGCGGTGTTGTTCTTGTCATGAGTCCTCTTCATGCTAAGAAAGACTGCAAAACATAATAATTTCTTTCCTTTTATTTTATGTTATGGAGAAAGAAATCGGGTAGGTGAAGGGATTCGATTTTAAAGAGGGGGAATGTTAATGTATTTGGGTTGCCTCACTATTATTTGGCCTTGTTGGGCCATGTGAAATTGGGCCTTATTTAAGTAGAGACGGGTTTGGCCTCTTTATGGTTGAGAATCTGCCATACATGTGGCTTCATTCTGATCCTTGGATGGTGACTGTTCAATTGGATAAATATGTGACGTGATCTTGGCTCTTGCTTGGCTTCTAGATGGTTCTATATTTTGAGTCTCTTAGAGATTGAGAGTTGTGTGATTACTGTTTGTAATAGAGGTTAAATAGAACTTGAAGAAACTATTGGTTTCTTCGTACATTTGTATTGTTTCTTGGTTCTTTCTTAGTGGATCTAGAGCTATACCTCGTTGCAGATGCTCAACAGATGATTAGGTCGCAAGGCTGAACACCCTTCGGTGTGAAAAAAAATCCTTGTATTCTGATTTATGTTATTTTCTATAATTTTGTGGTGTTTTGAAATTTCGATTATTAGTGATACTTATTTTGGGGCCTAACAAGTGGTATCAAAGCTGTGTTTTTTGGGAAAAGGTGTAGCCAGGGTCACTATTTGGTGTTTCTTGGTGCATATATGAGGATCTGGGTTGAGAGTTTCATATCTTTGTGAGGCAAAATTTGTTTTTCCTCAAAACTCGTTTGAACTCGCTATAAACTTTGTTTAATCATATGTTTCTACTGAGTTTTGGTGTTTTTTGAAATCTAACTCGCCTCTGTATTCTGGTGGTTTTATTAACTCGTGCCGAGTCTAGGCGAGTTGAGGTAACTCATACCGATTCCTGCTGAGTTAGTGACTCACCATTGAGTTCCCACCGAGTCTTGGCGATTCGTTGCTTTCTTGCATCTGCTTCTGTATTCCTGGTGCGATTCTGATATTCTCTTATTGCTCTTCTCATTCTGAAACATTATGGTTTCAAACTTTGGTATTATCTAAAACTCCTCATTAATTTGCTTTATTACTGTTAAGTTTGGAATTGGTTATTAAGGAAAGTGATCATCCATTACTTTCCTTTGTACAAGATCTCCTGCGAGGATCTGGGAATCTGAGGGAGTAGTGGAACCCGGGGTTACCAGTCCTTAAACCCTTTTCAAACGATAACAATACTTCTACAGTATTGTAACATTGATTTGTAAATTGCATGATAAAAGATATATGTGTTATTATTTGCCAATTCAACTTCTCACTTATCTTGTTCATTTCTGTAAAATGTCTGAATCGCTATACTTTGTGTGCTGTATAATTGCAATTTTGTGATATATCTGTCATCATGTCTATTGCTCATAAATTTGAACTTGAGACATGGAATGGAACTGGAGACTTCAGACTCTGGTGCCAAAAGATTAGGGCTTTATTACTGCAACAAAGATGTGTTGTAGCCTTGATGGTCAATGAGATGCAGAAACTAGTGCCTATAGAAGACAAGAATTAGATGATACTACATGGAGTTCAATTTTCGTACACTTATCTGATAACGTGATTAGAAAAGTTGGTGAGATTACCTCTGCACAGGCTTTGTGGACTAAGTTAGAAGCGCTTTATCTGACTAAGACCATGCCTATAAAATGTTATCTCTTAAGGCAATTTTATAACTTTAGGTTTGATCCCTCCTCTGATTTGGAAGAAAATATTGACAGATTCACAAAACTAATTCAGGACCTAGCAAAATGCGATGAGAAGCTTTCTGATGACCAACAAGTTGTTGCTCTATTGAACTCTCTTAGTGATCAATATAAGGATATCATAAATGCCTTGGAATATAAGGGGCAAGATCTTACTATTGATATATTAACATCAACCCTAAGGAATAAAGACCTTGAGCTAAAAATCGAGTCAGAAGACTCAAAATATGGGGAATGGTTGCACATAAAAGAGAAACATAATTATAATAAGAAACAACCTTCATACAATTACAATCCTCATAAGAAAGGAAAAACTCAGAATTTTAGATTCAAAGAGAAGAATAAAAGTCATGTGAAATACAAGAACCAAGTCAGAAAATGTTATTACTGTGGTAAAACAAGACATATGATGAAAGATTGTTTTAAGAAAATCTCATATATGAAAGATAGGAACAATTCTGATGGTTCTGCAGCTCAGGTTTGCAAGAATGAACATGATATTCAAGGGGTAGTTCTTGTGAGTACCACTAGAAGAGACCCAAATAAAGGGAATTGAAAAGATCAAACCGTTGTTAAATAACTACATTATTGAACTTGATAACACAAGATATGTACCCGAGCTTAAAAGAAATCTAATTTATTTGAGATAATTAGATGACAAGTACAACATCATGATTCATAAAGGTCAGCTAAGACTTAAACAAGGTAATGAAATTGTGATCTCCTCTCTAAAATTAAATGGTATATACAATGTCGCTGTTGAATCTATGGTAAGCCATTGCTCTACAGCCTTAACTCTGATTCTAACAAATCTTTAATTTGGCATAAAATATGTGGTCACATTTCAGAAAAGGGACTGACTATTTTGAATAATCTTGATTGTTTTGGAAATGACAATATTAAAATATTGGATTTTTGTGAAAACTGTGTATTTGGAAAAAAGAAAAGACTACCTTTCAAAATTGGGACCCATAAATCCATCTCTATTCTGGACTATTTACAAGCTGACATGTGGGGTTCAGCATCTGTAAATACCCTAAGTGGATTTAGGTTCTATCTACTTATAGTAGATGATTTTTTAAGAACAATATGGGCATTCCTTCTAAAACAAAAATCTGATACTTTTAAAACCTTCAAACAATGGAAACTAATGATTGAAAACCAAACTAATAAGAAAATCAAAGCATTAAGGATCGATAATGGACTTTAGTTTTGTGATTCAGAATTTGATTCATTTTGTAAAGAATCTGAACTTCTAAGACACAGAACTGTAACATACACTCCTCAGCAAAATGGTGTTGATGAGAGAATGAATAAATACCTATTGGAAAATGTAAGGTGTATGCTTTACAGTTCTGGTCAAGCACTAAAAACTGCGACTTATCTAATAAATAGAAGTCCATCTAGTGCCATTGATTTGCAAGTTCCTGAAAAAACTGTGGTCTAGAGAAATACCTTACTACAGTAGACTCAAAGTTTTTGGCCGCACTGCCTATTCACATCAAAGTAAAGGTAAACTTGAACCTATGTCCTTAAAATGTGTTTTTCTGGGATATGGAGAGGAAGTTAAAGGGTAAGACTGTGGGTCAAATGCCAAAATGGTTATAAAGTGATTGTTAGTAGAAATGTTATCTTTAATGAAAGTGACATGTCTTTTAATGAATTATCCGATCTTAAAACTTCTGAAACTGTACCTATTAAAGAAACTACCCTAGAAAATCAAACTGAAAATGTTGTTAATCAAGATGATTCTATTGAGGTGAAGTCTACTCGAACTAAGCCAAATCATGAGCAAACTGAATCTAAGAATGAAAATGAATCTGCTAATACTACTCTTGCTGATTATCAACTAACTAGAGATGGAGAGATGAGAGAAATACGACTTTATACTAGATTCAATAATGATGAATTTGTTACCTTATGTTCTGCTCTTAACTCATTAAATCCAGAACTTGCTACCTTTGATAATGCCATCAAATGTTCTGACTCAAAACTCTGGAAAGAGACTATGAATGAAGAAATGGATTCTCTTATGAAAAATGGGACTTGGGTTTTAGTTGATAGACCTAAAAATCAAAAGATAGTTGATTGCAAGTGGATTTTTAAAATCAAACAAGGAGACTCTAATTCAGAAAATAAAAGGTATAAAGCTGATTAGTGGCTAAGGGATTTACTCAAAGAGAAAGAGTGGACTATAATGAAATATTCTCTCTCATGTGGCCAAATATACCTCAATCAGAATTCTATTAGCTCTCAATTAGAGATGTCAATGGGCAGAGCCGAGCCGGCTCGGCCCATATTCGGGTGAGCTCGGCTTGGCTCGTGCCCGAGCTCGTCCAAGGCGAGTCGAGCGTCGGCTCGGCAATTTTTTTTAAGGCCTAGAGGGAGGAAGAAAAAAAAAACTGCGAGCCAACGAGCCGGCTCGTGGCTCGCCTAACGAGTCGGCCTGCTCGGCTAGTGCTTGGGCTCGTCTTTTAGGCGAGCCTGAGCCGCTCGGGCTCGCCTAAAACGAGCTGGCTCGGCTCGTTTGCCACCTCTACTCTCATTGCTCACTTTAACTGGGAATCGGATCAACTTGATGTTAAAACAGCTTTTCTGAATGATGACTTCGATGAGACTATATATATGAATCAACCTTTGGGTTTTGAAGTTATGTCCAAAATTGAAAAGGTCTGTATGTTGAAGAAATCACCCTATAAGCTGAAACAAGCCCCGAGACAGTGGTACATCAAATTTAGCTTTTGTGTGCAAATATTAGATTTTGTAAAAAACAATTATGATTCTTATGTATTTTTCAAAGGGTTGGGTGGACCTGAATCCATTTATTTGCTTTTATATGTTGATGATATGTTACTTGCTTGTCAACGTAGATCTAAAATTGATTCTATTAAGTCAAAATTGAAATTTGAATTTGAAATGAAAAATTTGGGACATGCTAAAAGGATTTCTGGAATGGAAATAGAAAGAGATGGGGATAATTCCACATTGTTGTTAAAACAGAGCTCTTATGTGAAGAAATATTTGAAAAAATTTCTATGCTCAAGTGTAAACTTGTTTCTTTGCCCATTGCTAATCATTTTGAATTGACTAGTGAACAATCACCTAAAACAGAAGATGAATTTAAAAAAATGGAAAATGTACCTTATGCAAACACTGTAGGTTCAAACATGTATCTTATGGTGTGCACTAGACTTGACTTAGAACATGAAATTAGCATTTTAAGTAGGTTTAATTATGGCTAATCCAGGTGAAACACACTGACTGGCTATGAAATAGATGTTAAGATACCTTAAAGGCTCTTATGATTTAGGTTTGAAATTTAAAAGAAATAATGAAGGGATAAAATTAAAAGGTTATACTGATCTGATTTTGCTGGTGACTTGGATAAAAGAAGATTCACATCTTCTTATATTTTCACTTAGTTGCCTTGTCCTCAACTGAAGTTAAATATATTGCTGCATGTGATGCTATATTGTTGTTAAAGAAAGCATATAGTTAAGAGGTTTGTTAAAAGAAATTGACTTTATGAATGATTCTATTAGGATTTATACTGATTATCAAAGTGTCATTCATTTAAGTAAAAATATTGTTTATTATGATAGAACTAAAAACATAGACATTAAGTTTCATTTTGTAAGAAACGTGACAAAAAATGATTGATCAGTTTATTTGAAATTTCTACAGAATTTAATTCTTCAGATTTGGGGACTAAGGTATTTCCTTTGACTAAATTTAGAAATTGTTTGAAAATTCTGAATATCACTTGATGCCATATGGTGTGATAATTAGAACTTCAAGTACTATTGTTGAAAAAGAGTTGAACTAATTTTTAATTTTTTTTACAGGTTTTAGAGCAAATGAAGCAATATATATATAAGATGACTAGATCCATTAGGAAGGCCAAGGAATAGCTCAGCAAGGTGGAGATTGTTAATGCATTTGGGCTGCACTATTACTTGGCTTTGTTGGCCCATTTGTGAAATTGGATCTCATTTAAGTGGAGACGGATTTTGCCTCTTTATGGTTGAGAATCTGTCATACACTTGACTTCATTCTGATCCTTGGATGGTGACTGTTTAGTTGGATAGATACATGACTTGATCTTGGCTCTTATTTGGCTTCCAGATGGTTTTGTCTTCTCAGTCTCTTCGTTTTCCCTTTCTCTGAGTGTTAGTTTGGGTTTACTCTTGTAAATTTGTAATCGATCTTTGTGGTTTCTTCAATCTCTGTTCTTTGTGAATATCTGGTTGTTATGTATATTTTTTTAGAGATTGAGAGTTGTGTGATTACGGTTTGTAATAAAGACTAGATAGAACTTGAAGAAACTGTTAGTTTCTTTGTACATTTGTACTGTTTCTTGGTTATTTCTTAGTGGATCTAGAGCTATATCTCGTTGCAGATGCTCAACGGGTGATTAGGTCGCAAGAATGAACATCCGGGCCCTTCAGGGTGAAAAAAATCCTTGTATTCTGATTTCTGTTATTTTCTGTAATTTGTGGTGTTTTGAAACTTCGATTCTTAGTAATACTTGGTTTGGAGCCTAGCATAGAACACAGAAATTGGGAATAAATTTGAGAAAAAAAATGAGTATGTACTAAACACGACATAAGTAAAACGAGAACTTAAATTAGGGAAAATGAGGGACACTATGAAAGCTATAATTAAAAGTTAAATGTGTTTAGATATGCTCCGTCTCATAGCTCATTCGTTACCCTTTTTGGGAGAAGTCGATAATTTAAAGTTAATACATTGACTAGTGAAATGAATTTTGTTGACTTAATTGTGATCCGAAAAATCACTATATATTTGTCGAAAGGTTAGTTTTTCATGCTTATATTAGTCTGTCAAGTCATTATTGTCCTTTTCTTTTAAGATCAATCAAAATCTTTTTAAGAATGATAATTTTCTAAAATAATTATATGTGTTTAGTCAAATCTTTACCCCATTTTGATACTTTACCAGAAATCATATCTTTGTTTTTTTTTTTTCTAATTCTAGTTATCTTCTTTTGATCCAAAGCTTTTCGCAGAAGTCCTAGTTTGGCTGTCTGAATTCAGCTAACTTACACAAGTATACAAATGTTATCGGCGATAAAACATAATATCTTTGGTTGCTCCGAGAATTATATAAAATGATTCTTTGTGTACATGTTGTGTTTTGAAAGAGTAGACACTACTATATCAAAGAAGAAAAAAATCTAATAACTTCATTCATAATTTTGTCAAGAGGAAGGATTATTCTACTCGTACACACCCGTAATTTCAATATTGCACATCGAACATATCAGTAACATATAACATGGGATGGGAAACGTGACAGTAAGGGAAAAGAAGTGTTGAGGAAAGTTAAAAGAAACGAATGGATGAGAATAATACAAAGACAATACAAATGTATGGTTTTCCTTCTCCAATCCTCAATTCTAACAAAAGTCTCCCATATTAACTTCTGTATTTTGAGTCCAATCAAGGTAGAAAAAACCATGTCCTCTACTGAGAATTTCAAAAGAGTAGTAATATAGCGGCCATGATTTTCTCTCCTGCAGTTATATTAATTACTAAGAAAGTAGTTAAGAACATTATGGTTTTTTGTTTTTTTCACGGTTGTGCGGATGAATTAATGCTTTTTATTACAACCTTACATACCTATCGTCAATGTCGTACTTTTCTACCTCTAATTTCCACCACCGACAGGGAAAAATGCACTTAAAGTAGGTTCTTAAAACCCTTATTTTCACACGCACATGCGCGCGCGCTCACACTTCATATATATACACATGGAAGTTGCAACTTGATCATTTTATATGAAGAAATGGTACAATCAAAGAAGTTCAGAGGTGTCAGGCAAAGGCAGTGGGGTTCTTGGGTTTCAGAAATTCGCCACCCTTTACTGTAAGTTCACCAACCATGCACTCTTTCACGACTTATCTTCATTTCATTTAAAGCTTAATTTATGTGTGTCAGTTGTGTGTGTGTTAATTCATCTGCATGTAATTTTTGATGCCATTGCACTTAATTGAGTAAGTTTTGGTGCCATAATGCCATGTTTTCTGCAGCAGCATTTGTTATTTGTATGTGCATTTAGCCTTCCTCTCTCTCTCTCTCTCTCACACATACACACACAGATTCAGAGAGACGAAACACACGTTGCACCTGGTTGGACCTTTTAATGGAACCGTGTAGAATCACAATCAAGAACTGCCTATCAAGCATAAGTTTTCGCAAGGGGCAATTTTTTTATATACAAATCTTAAGCATAATCTATGCAAACTCTCTCTCTCTCTCTCTCACATCTCTCTCTCTCTCTCTCTCTCTCACATAGCCAAAGAGGGGAAAATTGTTAGAAGCAGAAATCCTTTACACAAAATTTCTACAATTCATCATTTTTGTCCCATGGTGCATAATTAGGTCAATTATTGTGTCCCGATTGTTTCGAATTAAAATCATATTTTAATCTAAATCAAAGTCAAACAATCAATATAAACCTCATCTTTCATGGGTCCCCAAAACTTTTCAACTACACATTTAAAAAAGTTTTATCATAATCTACTAAAAATCTAATTGTAATCCCTACCTAACACTCGCTATAATTGCTAGCTCGCTTGTTCTATTGTGCTTTATAGGCTAGTGACGTTGACTTTCTCAACTTTTTAACTTAGAATTCGACAACTCTTTTTCATTAGTGTGCATAGTTAGACGAACAATTCAGACCATTATTGTGCATCATTACATAAACAGAATGACAGCGCAATAATGTTGTATTCTAAACTATGTTCGCTCTCTAGGAAGAGAAGAATCTGGCTAGGTACATTCGAGACAGCCGAGGCAGCAGCACGAGCATATGATGAAGCGGCGATCTTGATGAGTGGACACAGAGCCAAAACAAACTTTCCAGTAATGAAGAACAATAACAGTACTACTGATCATGACATAAATTCAAGTAAAGACACTATTTTATCTCCACCAGAACTTTCAGAAACATTAAGTGCGAAGTTGAGAAAATCCTGCAAGGATCCATCTCCTTCACTCATTTGTTTAAGGCTCGACAGCAATAACTCCCATATCGGAGTATGGCAAAAACGAGCAGGTAGACATTCTGCTTCACATTGGATAATGAAAGTCGAGTTCGGGAAGAAGAAGACGACATCTCAAGTTTCAAATGATAATTCACAGTCTACATCTTCTGGATCAGTATCATCATCCGACACGGACGAAAATTTTCAAGATGGAATGGATGAAGAGAATATGGTGGCAATGCAAATGGTTGAAGAACTACTCAACTGGAATACTTGTATTCCTTCACTTGGAAATGAACTCAATGGAGGAGAACCTCCCAGCATATTTAGTCCTTAGACGAGGAATGGAGAGTAGAGACTCATATAACTTGTTTGGCAAGATGGTTTGTATAGTACTATATAATATTATAGGAAGAAAAAAAAGTTAAAATCCTTCGACAACATGGTAAGGTTTTGCATGGTAAATTGTTAGTTAATGTATAATAATTAATAAGCAATTGTACGCACACTGCATATACGTGTGGTTCTTAATTGAGACTTTGTTGTAGTTCTTTTACTGGATGGCCTTATTTTTTTCTCGGGTTGAGGGGGGGATGTTGCCGATCCTTTCCGTATTATTAAGAGTAACAATGTAAAATGAAAAGAAGTACTAAAATTGCATGATTTAAAGTGATTCACTTTTAATACGAGAGTCACATCTACATATCGATACAAGATTTCACTATAACATAGAAAGGAGGATTACAATTTGAGTATTTATGTGAACTCGCCAATTGTGTTCTCTACGATGAATACGACTCTTCCCTGCATAGAAGGGAAAAATTAGAACGACCATATAATTGTCAATTAAAAAAATGAATGATATAATTATGCTCCAGTCTATAGGTACAATAATTGTTCTAGTATTTCCAAAACGAAGGGAAGTTGTGATTATGACTAACAAATAGCCAAGTGGCTTACACTTAGTGGTGTATATATTCGAGACTTCTATCAATTTAGACAAAAACTTTGACACCAACTGTCATAGCAATTGGTTGGTTGGTAATTAATGTTCCAACATAAATGCAGAAGCTACTTCAAGCAAAGGTAGATTAGATCAATAGATGTTTGATTGAAAATAATTGTTAGTGTTACTGTTATGTGACCCTTTTTTTCCAACACATGGGTCTCAAAGTCAAAAAAAGGGCTGCCACATCTGTAACGATTGGAAAATGTATTGATATGAGGTAAAAAATTGGATACAGACGGGGGCTTGAAGTAGTAGAAAAGTTTGTGATATTAAAATGGCTCGATATGATCTCGTTCGACTTGTATTTATTAATACATAATCGGACCTAACCTCGAATCATATTTTAGAACGTCCTAAGACTGAACTAGCCCATAAACTCATCACAACCGCAATCTAAAATGATCCCACCGAGGTTGGACACAACTGTTTTGTTTGGGATTAGTTCTCTCCCAAAAGCTACACAATAGTTAATTTTCCTAGGTTGAATATATATAACTTAGGTCACAGAGTAACGTAAAAGAGGATGGCACGGTAAATTTAATAGTTAGCAAGACTGTCAAGTTTTAAGATGTAAATCCTAAATACAAATTTTGTTGTTGTTGTTGCTGTTGTTCCATATCATATAATAAAGCAGTTGTAGCCGGTAACTCTTGTCGGTTCCTTTTTAAATTTGTAACATCAAATAATTAAATCCCTATTTTTCGTTGAACGGTCATGCCACTTTCTTTAACAATATTATACGCCACAGCAAAATTTAAGATTGAGAAAATAAAAATAACACGATTACAATCTTTGTTGGAACAAATATTGTATGTATTTCTACTCCTATGTGGCTCATTTTCCGCTGTTCTTTTTTCTTAACCCTTCTTTAGTTTTGCTTTAAAAAAAAAAGGTTTTTAAGTAGATTTTGATAAAAATTGATGAAATATGTGGTGAAAAGTTGATAAAAATGTGGATCGATGAGATGTAAGGTCGAAAATAAATTTGAGAAAAAAATGAATTTTAATATAAGAGGCCAAACGGGTGCAAATTCTGATACAGTCTAATAAAAAGTTCAAACAAGATTGTTGTGTTGGAAAGTTCTAACATAATTGGGGCCACACGTAACGTATTAAAATGTGTGGTGCTATTATTTAAGGTTTATTAGTCAATTAAAGTGATCTACCAAACATGAAATTTGACTATTGGGTATTAGATTTCATGGAATTAAAGTGTAGAGACCGGATGTTTGTTTCAAATTGATGAGGG
>CAIGRH010275084.1:0-13835 GCA_903798295.1 Fraxinus nigra
TTTTCAATCACATTCTCCATCAATTTACTATTCTAAAATACATTCTTTCAAAATAATGTAATTCAAACACACATGTAATCTCTTATATATTATTTTTATGTACAAATAGCATAATCTGTTAAGATTTGGGTTCCATCTTAAAATGTCAACATTTTAAGAGGAGTAACCAAACTTTTATAAATTGGTCTGTGTTTTTATCTTTATTCGACGGGGGCATTTTATCTTTAATATGCTCCCGCAAGATGGTGGCTTGTATGAGCAAATCAATCTTGAAATTCGTGTACTCGATTTTTTGAGTTTTAATCGGATCGAATTGCTCGTTGGAGTTTAACGGGTTTTGATACCATGTTAAGATTTGAAATTCCATCAACTTTTTAAAAAGAGTAGTCCGAATTCTTATAAATTGATCTATATTTTTATCTTTATTCAATGCGAGATTTTATCCCTTAACATAATCCTTAAAATTATCATAAATACCTTGTGAAGAAGCATGATGTGTATCATGTATGGCTAGTTATGCCATTGATATTCAATCTATTCATTAAGAATACATTTGAATATCTCTTGAAAAGTGTAAGAGGTTACATCTTTCATGTCTTATCGTGATAACAAAACACGTGTAAATTTGTATATCCACAAGTTGCTTAAAGCGCCACGAGGTTCATTAATATCCTAAACATGGTGTGCTTCCAATAATGACAGTCAAATTTCATTTCTTGTGGACTTTTTTTAACACGAGATACTTTTTTTAAAAATTCCACGAGATACTTTTATAATTTATGCAATCATAATTGAATTATTAAAATTGAATGCTTTTGTATGTGTATGAAATTACATAAAAATAGAAGTAAATCCGGATATGTGAATGGGGGTTAGTTTTGTTCAAGAATGTTATTAATTAAAATTGATTAATTTGTTTGTCGATACATGTGAAAACTGGATCGAAAGAAGTTGGATTCGATGAATGTTAGATTGACCTAGGCAAAATTGGAATTCCTAATCACTAAATCCCAAAAATCTTCCACAAACTCGTTGAATTAGTATAATATAGTTAGAAACATAAAAACATGAAATTGATAATTGGTCACTAAATTAATTTAAATTGAAGTTAGATTAATATAAAATTAGTGATAAACACTTAGTTCCATGCGTACGATATTTGAACCCAAATTGGTTACAATAGAGAAAATTGAATATGAGACATTGTTCATCCAATGCCAGTTTATAAGCATAATCCTTCATGTGCATGCCCCGTAATTTATAGATATAACATATTCATATTTTATTTTTTTCCAGATGCTAACAATTGAATTTTCCTTATTCCGTTGCTATACTTGTCCCTTCGAGAAATACTTATCTAACAAACGAAGAGTTAGTAATCGCAAAAATTTCAGAACATGGACAATTTGTTGACCACATGTTACATGTTGATTAGTCAATTTAAACGAGTTATACAAGTGTAAGAACACCTTCAAAAAAATTATCTATTTATAAAGAGTATTATATGTATAATATAAAGAAATTCCTTTGTACTCCAATAATTTTTCTATTTTGAAAAATGGGTGCTTAAAAAGTAGGCAAAAAATATGGCATTCATAGAATGTGTGATTAAAAATAAGTTTTAAAAATTTTCTCTCAAAGAGGTGTAGGGATGTTAAGTAGGACGAGTTGAATAGCAAATCGGCCCTCACAAGTGAACTCGTGAAACTTTAGTGACCGTTTTATAATTTTTAAGTAAGTTCAATGACCGTTTGTAAAATTAACCCATTGTTTTTCAAATAATGGTCGTCAGGCTGGCGCCACACCCAATTCAGTGAAACATTATGAGGAAAATGGGAAGCACCGCTGCCACCACTACACTGCCGCTGCCATCGCCACCATGTGGAAGTGGCGGGGTACAGGCGAAAGCTTTAACGTACACAGATATCACCCAGCTTTCACAATCGGATTTGCAAGCCCTCTCTTTGTGCTCCAAATCTGCATCCGACCTCCACAACACCGACGACCTTGTAACACCCGACATCGATAGCTCCCTCTTTAATGAGTCTTCTGGGAGCCGCCGCCAGGCTTATTCCAGCCTCCGCCACCCTCACCACCGCTCTCACTCCCGCCTTCCGGGCATACATCCTGCCCTTAAAACCTACCACAATTACCTACCCTATGACGATACTGTTAAACACTCCATTATTCACTTCCTCAGTGGCAATCACGATCCTCCTCATCCACTTTGCCGCCTCAGGAAGATGTGTTGCCACCTCCTGCGAACGGCCCAGGGTTAAGGTTGTTAAGACTTCAAGAAAAAAAAAGCTGCGTGGAGGAGAAAATAAGCGGAACAAAGTGAGCAGAAACAGGAATTTAAATAAAAAGAGGCTTGAAAGGAATGGCACAATGATGCAAATGCCCTTTGGGCCTATTGATATGGCCCAGCTAGAAATCCTTGGAGGCCCAGCTCAAAGTTCTGTTTTATAAAATGGTGCTAAAATCGTGTTTTGCTTGAAGCTTAGAAACGTGCACTTCTCTTCCCAAATTTGGATGCCTGTGATGTCGCCATGTGTCGCCTCCAACACCGTTGGATTGGTGGCTATTAGGTGACTCACTATAAGGGGCCATTAGGGTTTGAGACGTTCGATTATTCTTCAGCTTCTCGACACTTCTTTTCTTGAGTTCTCTGCGCCGCTCAAACTCTCTCTTCTCCTTCTCTGTAAAATCAAATACTCTTGTTTTGATTTCTAATACTCTCTCATATAGTGTATAATCTTTAGTGATTCACTTGTTTTGAGGGTGATTCTTGTGTGAATCGATCTGTTGGAAAGAGAGATCCTCATTGTGATATAATAGGGCTTGTCTGAGTGCTTATCCGTTTAATCTTACCTTTTGGGGCTTGATTCAAACAACTGTGGTTGTTCTTGAAGGTTGGGGAGACTGACTGAAGAGGGGCGAATGGAAGGATTCGGTCATTACTAAAAGCTACGGTTTCTTTCCCTGCTTTACAGCTTCTTTAGTGTTAAGTTGTACAGTTTATTGGGGTTCTTGCAATTTCCAGTTTCGGTTGTTCCTGAATATTGTAGTGTCTGATTCCTGCAATATATCTATTGTATAGTCCATTGTGTATTCAGTTTCTGTTCATATGTTCAAGGCTTTTATTCAGTCCACTTTTCTTTGTTTTGCACATATATATTTGATTGATTGTTTGAGCTAATTGTTTGATCTCCTTCCAACAGTGGTATCAGAGCAACTGGAAGGAGTTATTGATGCTTGTTGTGGTCGATCTTGACTCCAGTTTTTCTGTACATTGAGCTGCACTGCGATTTCTTCAAACCCTAATTNAATATATCTATTGTATAGTCCATTGTGTATTCAGTTTCTGTTCATATGTTCAAGGCTTTTATTCAGTCCACTTTTCTTTGTTTTGCACATATATATTTGATTGATTGTTTGAGCTAATTGTTTGATCTCCTCCCAACAAGGCTCTTGGAAAATGTTGTTGGGATAGAATTACAGAAGGTGAATGTGAAGGGTGAGGTGGTGGATTTCGAGAAATTGGAGACTAATTGTTCAGCAAAGAGTTGAAGAGGAGGACGATGGCGTTGGACACTAAGGAGGGTGTTCTAGGGTTTTTATCGAGTTTGGAAGAGCAGCGGTGTAGCAGGAGGAAAAAAGAGGAAGTATGTGGATGCAGGTGCATTTGGAGATGCACTGCCCATAGACTGGAAGCTCTTGCTTAGCCTTAGAAGGCGAGATTTTCGCTTTATTGCCGGAGATGCATAAGGTTGTTGATTTAAAATACTTTCATTAATTATTCTAGTTATTGCACACATCTTAAATATATTTCGTTTATTTTGTTTTATTACAGTTCATTGCAGTTGTATCTCTTTATACACTCGCATGGAAAAGAAAAAGGAGATAAACCCTATTTGTTTTATCTGCTGATTTTTGTTGAATTAGGGCTAATTGTAGCACATTTTTGGTCCAAAATGAATGGTGGACTTATTTGGTTAGTTCTTATTGTAAAGAACCTCCTTTTGTAAAGGTGGAAAACCATGATAATTGAAACAACTAACAACGAATTCTATTATGAGAAGATGACTGTTGCCCACTAAACCTCTTATTCTGTTGGGATACCAAGTAAACAATTTTTTTGTGAGTCTAATGGACCTTGGGTATAGTCTCAACAATGATCCAGTAGTAAGCCGGGGTGGAGTGATCCTGGAAATAGAATTGATCCCGAGTGACATCCTGCAACTCGATTCGATCTCGAATGAATTTGAAGAAATTATGTCAAGTAGAAAGAACTTGAAACAGATTGTTGAGATATATCACTCAATTGGTTAGGTCAAGTAGCCTTCTCTGGGCAGTCACCTCTCTTGGTAAGTTGACCATCATCTAGTGGTTCTCTTCGATGCACTTGCCACTAGAACCCTACGATTGTGACAAGAGAATATAATGACTCCAAACCTCATAATTTCTGACAAATAATACCATTAACTTTTTTAATGTTGTGTCTTGCAGTGGATAACTGAATTAGAAGGATATAAGGAGCTTTGCAAATTATGGAATAGCCTTCACTATGTTTTTTTCACTTCATGAGAGAGGCATTTGACAACAGTGATAGCATTTGGAGGGTATTTTATAAATTACTGAATAGGCACACGAGAGCCTTTTCTTTTGTAAAATAAAAAAGAGGTCCTTTTTCACTTTTCCACCCAACACAGGCCATTTGAGTTAAAATCCTCTACCATTTATTTATTTGGTCCATAAATATGTGTGAGATTTTAACATTAACTGAACACGATTCAGAATTTTTTCTTGTTCTGACCTGCATTGTATACTCCGATATTGCATTACTGTCATTATAAATCATCCTATTTTGGTGAGCCTTTATGATTTTTGTTCCTTCTAATGAAACATCTAATTGTGCTCTCATTTGTGCAAAGGGAAATATAAGCCACTATTTTAGCTCTCTTTCTGGATGGTTTATTTTGATTTTGTTATACAGTCAGCAGTTACATAGCTAAATTTTTTTTTCTTTTTTTTGCACACCAATTTATCAAAATTCAAGTTAATCTGAATTGATGACTTATTATGTGTTTTTCTGGCTCGTGATTGTTGTAATTGAAGACTGAAGAGAAGTTATGAAGTGAAAGGCAGTTTTTTCATTTGCAATGGTCTTGGCAGCCTTACTGATTGCATACATGCATGCATACATTTTCGACTTGTCAATTCATTTTTAAGATTTGAAGTTACTTCAGTTTGGTCTTAATCTTAATTGGTCCTTTTGTTATTCCAAACCCTATTGGACCACAATTTATATCGTGCAAAGAGGCTGCTTCTTTTTTGCGTTCCTATTTCGAGGGTAATGATGCAGACCAACCAAGGGATCAGAAGACTTGCAACATTCAGCAGGCGTATGGTGTGGCTTCTGAGGTTGTAGTTTACTTTTATGTCTTTCTCTGTTTTTTCAGCAGTTTTTGCTGAAATGATAGTAATTAGAGATGCAACAGACTGACAAGACTGATGGCTTAAAGCGTTACATGCTTGCTCTTTCAACTTTGGTGAGTTCAACTCCATCTGATGCTCATTAGAATGATGGTTGCTCGGTGGGAATAGATAACCTCCCTGAAGTTCAAGTTGAGGACATCTTCGAATATGTCAAATGCTACCAGACATTTTGGTGAGAAGAAATTGTTCTTGGAGCATCTATTCTCACACCACCAGAAGAGTACCAAAAGGTATAGATTTGGATGCCTGTTGCGGAAGGTGTGATAATTAGAGATAGAAAATATGAATGCCAATTCTGTCACAAGATTTTTGACAAAGGGCGTAGTTACAATGGTCATGTAGGTGTACATGTGAGGAACTCTGGGAAAGGTTCTGATGAACTAGTTGCTCCCATCACTGTCCAGAAGAACTCTCAATCTCCAGTACTGGTGGCTTTACCCTCAAGGTCTTCGAAAACGGATGCTTTAATAGAAATCACTCAAAATTCTATTTTTGAAAATTCTAATGGCGGAACTAGTGAGCAAGCCACAGGAGATCAAAATCCCAGTACGATGAACATAGAAGAAGCTCAGGTTCCCTGAACTGACTATGAAATGAATTTGGGTTCTGATCCTATTGAATTTTGTTAAACAATTCAAAGAAAAGAGAGGAAAAATGGAGGCTAGGGTTTCATTAATAATGCATAATGAAAAGTGAGTACAAAACCTAAATATAGAGAGACTATATATAGTCTAAAATAAGGGAAACTAAAAGACTATTCTACCCTTAATAAACAATAAAATAGAATAATACTATATTTCTTAACAAATTTCAGGCAAAATATTTCAAGCCTGACAAAGCTAATAATGAAGGATTGAATACACTTGATGGCCAAACCAAGATGGAGGATGGGAACTTGGTGAGGAATGATATCACGCAGAACATAAATGTTGCATTTGTTTCCGATTGCACAAAATGTCAAAATTGAATGACATTGAAAATTATGAAAACAGTGAGTTACAGACAAGTTTTGACAGAGGTTCGAAGCTGAGAAAAGATCATATAGAAGATACACCTGGACTCATTGTCGAAGAAATTAGTTTTCATAATGTGCTTCTGCCTCTTCAGTGCCTCTTGCTCCATCGTTTCAGTACTTCCCTTCCTTTGGTTTGATGCCATTTAAGGTAAACATGTGGCTATTAATTTTTGGGCGGAAGTACTTTTTAAATGTTGATCATGTTTCTGTACTTCTGTTTCTGTTTGGAAATGATGTCTCACTATATAACAATAAGTCTACGAGCCATAAACTCAATAATTAACAAAAGACAACGCCTTATCATGAAAGGACAATGAATAAATATGATATCATTGGAAAACTTGCTCGTTATTTTTTGGACTCAAAATCATATTCCTTTGGAACCATACCCAGTAACACAACAAAACCAATAAAGAAAGTTACCTTGCAGAATTTAGCACTACTACTTTGTTGTAATATCTTTTCTTTGTGTTCTCTTCTCTTAATTCTTTCACTTAAAAGCGCTTGGTAGCAAATTAGTGATTGTTTGGATTTTATTATAAGTTAATGTGATTGACAGATAAGTGGATTGTAATTGTGGTTCTTACGGAACGTGGGTAAAATTAAAGTTTGATTTTAATCTTTAAATTATAACGTGCTTATTGAAATCAAAAAAGCACTTAGGCAGTTTATTTTATTTTATTTTTTATTTTTTAATGGGATCAAAGGATTTCACCCCTCCCTCTCAAAAGGAGGCTCGAATCTAGGTCATCGACCTAGTAAGGTTTCAGTCTTACCACTTGAGCTAGGCCTTGGTCTAACTTAGGAAGGTCAAGGTTGTGGAGGAGAAAGGTGAAATAAGGGTTGAAGTGGTGAGATAAATCTGCAGAAAAAATGAGGGCAAGGCTTTTAGGTAAGTGTAATAAAATAAGATGTAAACACACGATTATATTCCAGTTAATTATGGGAAGGCTAGGGCATCAAGACCTGCTTTTTGGTCTGGTCAATTTGGATTCCGTCCATAGGCATTTGTTTGTTGAACACTGGAGAGAACATTTCCTTCTGACTACTCTCTCTTTAGCAGCAACATTCTTGGTGGCAGACAATTCCAGCTAAGAAATGGACATTTTCTTTCTCATGTATGCACTGTACATGCAGCCTAACAAGTCTTGGAGATCAGCTCAATGTTCGTGTTGTAGTTGTTCGCTATATATTTCGTTTTCTTGTATTTAGTCCTTTTTTCTGATGACTTAGTTCAATAGAACAAACCCTTGTTATTTAGATTACGTTTTGCCTGTGTTTGATGTAACTAGTATTGTGTATCCGTTCATCTATGGGTTTTTTCTTGTTGTCTATCCCGTATTTTATTTTGTGTAAATATGTGTTAAATTATATTAAAATTATGTTGGAATTGAACCTAGTTCAATTGACTGCTCCCAAAATTTGGCAAAAGGCGTGTTTATAAAATGCAACTTTACTTAAACAAAGGGTTGCACTAGATGATGACAAATGGACTTATTGTGGGTGTTGGATTGACTTCTGGATGGTTCTATTATTAATGTTTTTTCACTTGGCATTCTCTCATGAAGTCGATTATTTCTAGGGTTTGAACTTTGAACTCCATTCATTTTCTCTCTCTGGCCGTGCCATTCTGATAACTTCTTCTATCTAATTTTCTCTGTAAAATGCAAATCAAATCTCTGATTTGAGGTGTTTTAGAGTATTGTAGTGGTTCCTTTGTGGGGATATTCTGTGTGAATATATGTGAGAAGTGTTCGAGTGATTTTATAGTTGATTCTGTTGATGTAATGTTCGATTCTTGGTGATTCGAGTGGATCAACTGCTGTATTGTGAGAGATAAGTGTTCTTATACTTTCTTTGTGATTGTTCTAAATATTCTTGTAACATTTGTTGTCGATTTGGGCTTTATAGTGGAACCGAGTGTAATCCATAATATGGATGTTCAATGGGGGATGTAGGTGTTGGAAGTGGTTACCGAACTTCCGAGGTTTGGGGCGAAACATATCGATTGTGTTCTCTATTTTTTTGCACTTTATTTTTATTGAACAAACTTTATACTTAGTGTTCTTGATCTAATATCGTTTGTATCCTGGCCCAACAAATTATTTGGTACTGGTGATGATTTATAAAGTTCGATTTATTGGAAGTGTGAGACTAATATGTTCTTTTTCATTTTTGGAATTTCTGAATAANATGGGGGATGTAGGTGTTGGAAGTGGTTACCGAACTTCCGAGGTTTGGGGCGAAACATATCGATTGTGTTCTCTATTTTTTTGCACTTTATTTTTATTGAACAAACTTTATACTTAGTGTTCTTGATCTAATATCGTTTGTATCCTGGCCCAACAAATTATTTGGTACTGGTGATGATTTATAAAGTTCGATTTATTGGAAGTGTGAGACTAATATGTTCTTTTTCATTTTTGGAATTTCTGAATAATAATTCGGCAATTGTTTTCTTTCATAATTTTTGTGTTTTCATCATTACCATGGCTCTCAAGTCCATGGTTTACTAGAATCTGTGTGCGTCACACTTTCCATCCCGTCCACGAGACGTGTGAATCTATACCTTGTTATCATTTTCCATGGAGGTTGTCGTCTCCATTGGTTGAAATGCATTGGGTTCTTACAAAAGAAAATGATTTTCTTGATTTGTTAGGGAATAGCTTTTGGTCCAACATATGATATTTTTAAAGGATATGCTTGATGTACATAATATATGTACATAACGGTGTCTATAACCCTCTCATAGGGTGTGGCCTGATAAGAAGTGGGCCTCACTCCATGTGAGAGTTATGAACACCTCTATATACATATATTATGTACACCAAAAAATTTCCTACTTTGAAATCTGGAATTTCAATGGCATCTATCAAGTTGGCTTTTCTTGGAAATGTTATTTAGCCCCCACTGAAATTTCAACCCTAATTTAGATAGCGTTAATGTGACATTAAACAATAGGTGAAATTAAATAAATCATTTAATTCCATATTTCATTTAGCATCACATGGACTGGGATTATAACTCCAGTGGGGTTACATAACATTATTTTTTCTTGCATCATGGTAAGAAAACACGGTAGTAAATAATCACAGCCAAAAAAGGTAAATTCAACTAAGTCTTTGTTTGAGCCCCATTTTCCAAAATGTATTTTTTCTAAAACTCATTTTCAATCATATATTCGACAAAATATTTTTATACGTAAATAAAAAAAATAATAATACTTTTCGGCCACATTTTTTAAAAAATCACAATTCCAAAATTAATTTATTAATCCAAAATAACGGGTCTCAAACAAGGGTTGAATGTGTGGTGAACTTGTGTACCCTTCTGCCACTCACTTAACCTCTTTCTATCTCTCTCGCAATTTTTATTTTACCTCTTCTCTCCTTTTGTATTAAACGAAGGAAGAGTTTTATTGCCAAAGTTCAACCCCAAGTGGTTTGTTTATTTATTTCCCTTCTTGAAGCATCTTACATTCTTTCTTTGTTGAATTGGCATCTTCTTATTTCTTTCTAGTTGGATGGTTCTTTTCCTTTATCCCCACTTTCTCTTATCTAATTTAGGGTAATTAGCACAAAATGTTCTCATTGTTTGTACTCATTGTGCATACCGTCTTTATTGTTTCAAATTTAGCATTTGTACCCTTATTTCATTCTTTCCTTGCGGAGTTGGTTCATTATGTCCATTTCATTAATTACTCCCGTCAAATATGGATAAATTGGTGCAAAAAGTCCTCATCGTTTCAATTTTGATATTTGAATCCTCAAAACGACATTTCTTTACGTAGAAGGTCCTTATCGTCTATTTTCTTCATTAAAACATTATAAAATTATTAATATACCCTCTTATTAAAATAAACAAATAAAAAAGAAAGAAAAAAAATATAAAAAAAATTGTAGCTAAAGTTCTTTACAAGGTATAAACGAGTTTCACATAAAATAATTTAAAACATTCTAATAAAAGAAAAATATTTTATCTTTCCAATTAACTCCGCTACTGCTACCCATACCCTTCACCACCACCATCAAAATAATTAAAAATAGAATTATAAGTATAAAAAAAGTAAGCAAAGAAAAAAAAAATGGTTTTTCTTCCTCGTCCAATTCCGCACCATAAAAAAAAATGATTTAACTATTTTCATGTAATCAAGTTTTGTATTTCAATATCTTTTTATTTTCACCGTCATTACAATAATTTTTTTTAAAAATTTAACTATTTTGGTATATTCTTGCTTTCATCTTCTTGCTACTGATTATATACTCACTGCATCAGTTTTTGAATTTTGCTCTGATGTTGTTTTTCTTTTGTCCCCACAAAATGATATTTGAAGATGGTTTTATTTCTTCTTCCATTAGAGTTTATTTAAGATTTTAATTCAAATTACAATCCTGATTATTCTAATTCCAACCGGTTAAAAGGAAAAGAATTTTTTTTTTTTTTTTTAAGATGATTTTTTTCCGGTATGTTTTAAATGGGACTCGTTTGCACTATTTAAAAAAAGGTAAGATTTTGACCGTAATTATTATTTTTATATTATTTCCTTCTTTTCTATATGTTTATTTAAAGAAGAGTGTAAATTAGTCAATGCTTTAATGGAGAAAATAAATGGGATAGGGACGTTTTGTACTAATTACCCATATTTGAGGGAAGGAATTAATGTAATGAACGGACAGGGCCAACTCCGAAAGAAAATATTTAAATAAGGGTACAAATGTCAAATTTGAAACGAAAAGTACGATTTGCGCAATGAGTTCAAACAATGAGGATCTTTTGTGCTATTTGCCTTCTAATTTAATATGCTTACAACAAAACTCAAAAAATTAATTTGAGTTCACCAATGAACTAATTTAGTCAAAAAGTCTTAATATGATATTGATGAATAATTTGGTCCATCTAAAGCTCAAATGAACATTCAAATTTCTAGATTTACTACCCTTGACAATGTCCATCTTTTAATATGAAATCCCAAGCTCTCTAATCATGTCTTATTCTCACTAATATTTTGTTTTATGTAGTAAATTATAATTGTTCTGCTATGAACGGTTGCACTGTGCATGTGAATTTATACCTTGTAATCCTTTTCCATGGTTGTCATCTCTAAGAATTCAAATGAATTGTGTTCATACATAAGAATCTTTTTGTCCAACGTATGACGGTTATAAAGCTGGAATTTCCATAGCGTGTCAAAGTTGGCCATTTTCATCAGAATATTATTATTCTAAAAGGTTCTTTAGATGATAAGTATGATTTACCTTAAATAATTTTCAAGTTGAGGACAGATGTAGAGAATATATTGTAAAACTATATAATATTAGAATAGTATAATGAGTGCACCTTATCACTAACAGATTTATTAAAATTTCAGTCCAAAACTTTGCCTAATTTATAGGCTCAGAGCAAATAAAAAACTCACAAATTAATAGTTTGAGTTTACAGTTCACCAGACAAGAACCAATTTAGTCAAAAGTTCAAGTGCCACTATATTATACGGTTCAATTACACGAAAGGGAAGTAGACACTAGAATCTGATTCTCTGACTGAGGCATGGACGAGACTACAAATAGTTGCCAAACTTGGCGTATAAAATTAATCAACCGGTTCATAGAACCTCGTATTAAGCTTCTTTTTGCATTTCAGTTCTCAGAATCAAGCAAAAATAAGAGAGATGGCAACAAGGAAACTTAGGAAAGAGATATTATGTCGGCAGTGTGGGGTGAAGTTGCTTGTGCCCCATGAGGAACGAACCATACACTGTCCATCGTGTGGTGGTATTATAATGCTGCAAAGTCGCTTCAATGACAATGTTGCTCCTGGAATGAATGGTAATGTCAACTCTCTGCCGAGCAACACGCAGGTTACAGGTTCAAGCTTTGCGGCACAGAGTTTACGTCGGGAGCCAGCCAAGGCAGGTATTCTTTTTCGTGTTCAGCCATCTCAAATATCAAAGCAGGTGTCCCCTTCTCCTACACATGGAAAGAAACGAGCTCTTTTGTGCGGCATTACCTACAAGGGACATCAAAAGAGTCTCAAAGGTGGCATTAATGATGTGTTATCGATGAGAAATCTTCTCATTGAGAGGTTTGGTTTTCCCGGTTCTTCCATTCTTCTACTCACAGGTATCACTCACTTTCTGCCGAAATTTTAAACAAATACATATTTACTTGCGCAACAAATATGCATAGGAATTCGAAAGTCTTAAATAAATTGTATTGCAGAAGAAGAGAGAGAGCCGTACAGGATTCCAACTAAGCGCAATATCCGAGCATCCCTCTGTTGGCTTATTCAAGGTTGCAGGTCAGGAGATTCCTTGGTGTTTTACTACTCGGGCCATGGCTCACGAGTAAGAGATCGTGATGGGGATGAAATCGATGGATATGATGAATCATTGTTGCCTGTTGACTACGAGACTGAGGGAAGGATACTGGATGATGAGATCAATGCCACCATTGTGAGGCCACTACCCTATGGAGCTACACTTCATGCCATCATTGACACCTGCTTCAGTGGAACCTTCTTAGATCTTCCATATGTGTGCAGGATAAACAGGTTAGGATTTGAACGTATATATACTGAAAAACTTTAATCATTCACTATCAAAACTTGTAACCTAACGCATCATTTCAGGGAAGGATACTATATGTGGGACGATCATCGCGTATCACACATATATAAAGGTACCAGTGGGGGACGTGCAATATCTATTAGCGCCTGCGACGATCATCAAAATTCCGCAGATACCACAGTTAGTACCACAAACTTTTTGTTATCCTAGATGCTGTGGGGATGTTCTTAATTAAAAACACTACATATTAAAACCTAGGGTGTTGAGTGGGTTTTGACTTGGTGCAAACCACAACTGCTTATGACTGTGCTGATGCAATGAAAAGATCAAACAAGTTTCATTTAAATCTGAAATTTAATTCTTCTATTGACAGGTGCAGTATTTTAATTTCTTGCCAATTTATATCTTAACTAAACCACAACTTTTAACTAGAGATGCAACACTTATATTATTTCATATAGTTCAACAGTATTGCAATGTAACATGTGTCCTTATATGTTAGCTGACATAGCACACAATTTTCATGGATGGTTTCTTCCAACCGAGGAAAATCTTATTTTTGATCTCTTAGGTAACATAAGGATCTATACACCATAGTAGGGGTGTCCGTGGGTCGGTTCGGTTCGGTTCGATTCGGTTCTGCTCGGTTCCAGAATTTTCGGGTATTTAATAAATGGACCCGTCGGGTCCAAATATAATTATGGAACCGTTCGGGTTCGGTTCGGTTCCGTACCATAATTAAAATTTTTAACATTT
>CAIGRH010275126.1:0-10701 GCA_903798295.1 Fraxinus nigra
AAACAGACGGGATGTGGAATTCCAAGTCAGGGATAAGGTATTGCTGAAACTTACTCCTCAGATTTGGAAGAAAATCAGTAGCAAGACGTTACATCGTGGGTTGGTTCAAAAATATGATGGTCCCTTCGAAGTGGTCAAGCGTATGGGAAATGTAGCATACCGACTGCAGCTACCTAATCATTTGAAGGTACATCCTACATTCCATGTAAGCTATCTGAAAGCCTTCAATGAAAGTTTGGTGGGAAAAGGTCGTTTGCAGGCTAAGAGTGCTCCTCTATGATTCGAAAACAGTATGAAAAGGAGGTGGCAAAGATCATTGGGCATCGAACAATGGGGGCAAGTAAGAAGAATAGAAGGACATACTATCTTGTGCTTTGGAAATGTAGTACTGGGATTGATGCAACCTATGAGAGGGACGTTGATCTATGGCAGTTCGAGGACAAGGTGAAGGAGGATCTTGATTCTCGTCCGACGAGGACGTCGAACTCTTCTGGTGGGGATGGTTTGTCAGCCCCTTGAAGGTTGACATACGCAATGGCTTGAGACTCCTTGCACTCATGCCAGAAAACTGCGGGATGGTGTGTTGATGATGCACACTTTGGATTCGAAGCAAGGAAAATCGTGGGAAGGATGTTTTAGTTTGGTGGAGTCAGATTATTGCATATTGGGCAAGGCCTGGGCTAATCTAGCTTGCTGTTAATGGGCAAAGAGTTATAGACAGACAAGACATGGGCTGGTCCAGCTTGCTTGTTAGTAGGCTGGAGTCCACTAATTCGGGGTGTCCAAGTTGGGCACATGCGCTAGACGGTTTTAGGTGTTCACACTAGTAGGAAGTGTGGCCAGTTGCTGAGAATAGTCATGGGAGGTAGTTTCTAGTGGTTTTGGGCCAACTGGGTTGGTTTATCCCTTTTGCAGTTGGGGGTGTCAACTGCATACGAATTTTGTCCTATAAATAGAGAAGGACTTGGACTGATGAGACACAGGAAACCTGTTGTGTTCCTTCAGTGTTCCTTCGAGTTTTGTATTCATTGTGGAGTAATAATACGAGTTGAGTTTTCCCGTAATTTAGTGTCCCTTTACATTGTTGCCTTAAATTCGTGTGTGTGTGTGTTATGCAATTTTGGGTTGGCTGACGAAGTGAGACTTAGTGCCCTCATTGGTTCGAGATTTTGGCTAAGTATTTTAATTTGGATTTCGTCCCTGTGATAANCTTAAATTCGTGTGTGTGTGTGTTATGCAATTTTGGGTTGGCTGACGAAGTGAGACTTAGTGCCCTCATTGGTTCGAGATTTTGGCTAAGTATTTTAATTTGGATTTCGTCCCTGTGATAAGTAGAATATTCCTCGGGGAAATGCTCCTCCAGGAAGTGATCTAAAACCAAACAAACATTTGGGAAGCCATTTGGATGCACACTTTGACACACTGGACGGACATCTGCAGGACTTGTTGTCTTGATTACTTATACACGCTTCACAATAAACTACAAAATGGAAGACAATAAGCAGGTAAGTATTGGTGACGAACTCTTCCTGACATGACATGCAAATCAATGGTAAAACTTAGCGTGGCCACAACTAAGAACTAAAACAGAACTAAAACTATATAAAATTCATACCAAACCTGAAAAAAAACATTTCATAATTGCTATTATAGAAGCATAATATGCAAGCAAACATAATCTTTAAAACAGAACTCAGAGGACCCAAGAAAACAACAAAAAAGAGAAGCAGTTAATATATTGAAAGTTCTACCTTTCCGATGTCTATAAAGATTCTTGCTTTTAACTGATCCAAAATTTGAACCCACCAAATTACCCAAATATTTTCTCTGGATAAATACTAGATATACATGTATGTACATATAGTAGTGGAAGAAGTATAGAGGAAGTTCGTTTCAACGGATTTGGAGTCTCCGCTCTAGAGGTAGGATAATAGATTGGAATGATTTTTATGGGGCCGGCAGCAAGATGAAAGAGAAAAAATGGGGTAAAATATGAAGAAAGAAGAGAGGAAAGAGAAAAGACGCTCGGATTTTGATTTGAGGGAAGAGAAGACTCAGAGAAGGCGACTGTCTAGGCATTTAGGTTTAGTTGAAGTGGGGTTCATAAATGGAGGGAGGGTTATTTGGTGGGTCGGGTGGGGTGGGTAACCCATAACGCGACCCGCCAATTAAAGCTAAAACCCGAACCCGAACCCAATAAAAAAATGAAAAAAATTGACCCAACCTAGTCGGTTCGATTCGGCCGGGTTCAGTCGGTTTTTGCCCACCTTTAATTGTAAACTATATACTCATTGGTATTAATTCTAAATTAATTAACATTTACATTAATTCATGTATTGTATTTGTCATTTATTTTCACTTATGCATTTAGTTATATAATCATTTTTTAGACGATTATAACCTTCATATAATTCAATTATTTTTCGTTTTTCAAAATATATTTAATTTACAAATTATAATAAATACTATAATTAATTCTCAATTAATCAATATTCACTAATTAATATTAATTAGAATTTCACATTCAATGCCCCTGTTATTAATTCTCAATTAATTAATATTGATATTAACATTCATTTAATTAATATTAACTAAAGTTTCAAATTCAATGATGCAGTTTATTATTTACGTCGATGTATACTAATTAACATTATTTTCACTTAATTGAAAATTAAATTATATTCATTTAATATAAATGATTTAACATTTATTGTGGGGTATATATTCATTGGTACTAATGCCAAATTAATTAACATTCACATTAATTCATGTATCGTATTTGTCATTTATGCATTTAGTTATAATTTTAATATCCACATTCAAGTACGAATTTCACTATTTATGTGCATGTATAATAATTAATATATAATTTCAGGGACTTGCATTTATCTTATATTTAGATCAAAATGATAAATGAATGGTCAAATATTACATTCACGTTATAAATTCTAAATTAATTAATATTTACATTCATTTAATTAATATCGGATTCAAGAATGCAATTTATTATTCACATTTATGTTTGCTAATTAGCATTTAATTTTACTTAATTGAAAATTAATTTATATTCATTTAATATAAATAATAACATTCATTGTCACGTTTAAATTATTTGGTATTAATTCTAAATTAATTAACATTCATGCTAATTCATGTATCATATTTTACATTCATTTTTATTTATATATTTAGTTTTGGACGATTATAACCTTCATATAATTCAATTATTTTTCGTTTTTCAATATATATTTAATTCACGGACTATAATGAATATTGTAATTAATTATTAGTTAATTAGCATTTACATTCATTAATTAATATTAATTAGAATTTTACATTCAATGTCGCTGTTATTAATTCTCTATTAATTAATATTAATATTAACATTAATTTAATTAAAATTTCAAATTCAATGACGCAGTTTATTATTCATGTCGATGTATGCTAATTAGCATCATTTTCACTTAATTGGAAATTAAATTCATTTAATGTAAATGATTTAACATTTATTTTGAGATATATATTCATTGGTATTAACTTTAAATTAATTAACATTCATATTAATTCATGTATCGTATTTACCATTCATCTTCATTTATGCATTTAGTTATAAATCTATTACCCACATTCAAATATGAATTTCACTATTTACGTGCATATATAATAATTACCATATATTTCCAGGGACTTGCATTTATCTTATATTTAGATCAAAATAGTATGTGAATGGTCAAATATTACATCCACGAAACTTGTAAAGTGTTTTAGAATAACGTACGACGTACGTTCACTCTAACTAGTGTAATTAAAAATGAGTATTTTTTCACTCCTCAAAATGAAATATTGAAATTTAGTGGGAGCCATCAATTAAAATTTATTTAAAATAAATAAAATGTATATTTTATTACTCTCATGTCTCAATTATATAGAATGAGTTTCATTTTTCTCTTGTCCTAAATATATAGACATGTTTCCTAATGTAGAATATTTTGTTGTGTTCCTTTATCAATATATCATTATTAAATTTTCTCACTTAATGTGTCAACTTTTTAAAATCATCCAAATACACACATTTCTCACTTATTGGAAACATGAACAACTCTCGTTTCTTCTTCATCTTCAAATTCTTTATTAATTTCAACAATAATTCAGTTTTACAAACTAAAAATTAAATAAGAGTAAATTAAGAAAAAAATTGACAAAAATTAATTTTTCAATGACATTAAGAAATTTCTTAATTCGTGTAAAAAAAGGAAACAAATCTGTATAATTGGGAAGTGGGTAGTCTAAGAAATGAAAAACCTTAGGTGTGTGACACACTGCTCATTCAACGGATACCAGAAAGAAACAAACAGAAGATCAATGGCTCAATTCTTAAACCCTTCAAAAACCCTAAACCCAGTTCAGCTTCGACTGGCCAATTCTCCATCATCATCTCCACTGGCAGTTAAATCAATTCCAAAACTTCTAAAAAAGAAAAAGTTTCCTTCAATTACGATCTCAGCATCTTCAAAAATGTCAAGCACCCAACACCAAACGCCGCTCTCGATTTCTCTCCAGGCTAATGGAGACCGCAAAATTGAAGTAACGAATGCTATCAAAAACTCGATTTCCAACTGTCTTTCCGAGACCCATCTCGATTTAACTGTTCATGGGCTCAAGTCCAAAACCAGAGGCAAGGTAATTCTTTTCTCAATTCTCAAATTATTTTTTTTTGAAGAATTTATGTGGGATTTGTTCTGTTTGAATGCTCGTCTTCATGATTAGGTTATCTTAATGAAAAATTGTGAATTTGACTGTGAACAGTAACGAATACATTTCACGACCGTGGATAGTAGTAGCCCGTTACTGTTCGCGGCAGTGAACACTGAAGTTCACTTTGCATGGGTCAAAAAATATGTAAAAGATTGTTGTGTCGTTTTCCTGTCCCAAATTTTTATCTTTACAGGATGTGTATAATTGTGTGATAACACTTCTGAAGTTATAAGAGTCAGTGCAATTTTTATTGATTTGGAATTATAATTCTGGCTCATGGTGCCCTCAGAAAAACAGAATTGATGTTAAATGTTTATGTTTTAAATTGCTGATAATTTGATGTTATGTTCAATGGAATTAAATGAAGGCAAAAGATTTGATATTTATGGCGATTTAGCTCAAGAAAGATCATGACTTGAGCAGTTCTATAAATCCATTGAATATTTGAAGGCAAAATTAATTAAGAAATTTATATATAACTTTCAAAGCCATTGTTAATTTATTATGTTGAGAATAGATTCAATTAGTTTTTTTTTTTTTCTTTGAATTGAATTTTACTGTTATTGAATTAATTTTTCTGTAACGTTTTGTAAAACTAGATGATTTGCCCTGTCTAAAAGTTAAGAAGATATAGACAAATTTTTGTAGTCCGAAATAGTTTCTTAATAATGAAGTTTTTAAAGACCGAATGTTATGAGATTTTACAAAGAAAGAGGACATTATAACTAACAATTTCCATTGGAACGCTTTTTTAATGTCTTTTCTGGATAATTTATATAATAAAAATTCGGAAAATTTTAGAAGGATTGCCATTCCATCAACTCAATCACAAAGCTATACATGGAAATTTTTACAGAGAAGTTTCATTGAG
Source organism: Fraxinus nigra (assembly GCA_903798295.1). NCBI lineage: Eukaryota > Viridiplantae > Streptophyta > Magnoliopsida > Lamiales > Oleaceae > Fraxinus > Fraxinus nigra. Next base: position 5,627 of record CAIGRH010275126.1, read on the forward strand.
CTTTTTAATGGGAAAAAGGGAATTAAGTTTTAAAGAAATCAAAATAACTAATCAGCCTTTTCATCTTATGGGTAAAATCAAAGTATTAAGTATACACTATACAGCTGCTCTAAAGGAAACGCGATATTTGTCAGAATTAGAGGGTTAATCAGGGGACCGAAGAAAATAGGTGTCAAGTTTTAGGATAATGTTGAATATGCATTTATCTTAACGCTAAGATATAGAGTATATTCAAATGCTTATTATTCATTAGGAATAAGGTTAGGGATGTGCAAACACGTTGCTGCCCATTTTTAATGAATTTCCCATTCATTATCTCGACCGCCATAAATGTACTGGATGGAAAAATGATGGTTAAATTGATGTTCTAGGTCAGAGATATTTATGATGGAGGAGATTATCTTGTTCTGGTCACAACTGATAGGCAAAGTGCTTTTGATAGAATCCTTGCTTCAATACCCTTTAAGGGTCAGGTAATTGTAGTTCTTCACTCCGCGTTTTGAGATGCTTTACAGTGGGAAAAATGCAGGAATTCTTAAAATTATTTCCGCCGGCATTCAGAAAAATGATTCTTGTGGAAAATCAATATTTTTATAGTAATTAAGCTTCATATTGGATTTTTTGAAGAAAATTCCCCCTTGCACTTTTTACTACAAGCAGGTGCTTAATGAAACAAGTTTATGGTGGTTTAGTAAAACTCAGCACATAACTCCAAATGCAGTGGTATGTTCACCAGATAAGAATGTTACTATCGCAAAGAAATGTTCTGTTTTTCCTGTTGAATTTGTTGGTGAGTATTTCAAGTGATTTTAACAATTGTTCTTGCACGTTTTCTTAATTTTGTATAATTTTCTAGAAGGCCGTATCTTTACACGCATACGAGAGTTGTTGCTGTGCTTTCTAACACTGTTGGTTATCTGTAGTTAGAGGTTATGTGACTGGAAGTACTGATACGTCACTTTGGACGGTCTACAAAGATGGTGTTCGAAATTATTGTGGCAATGCTCTTCCCGATGGTGAGGTTTGTGATTGATACATAATATTGAACTTATACTGAATCTTTGTTTTTATACTGTTCTGCATATACTTGTAACAGACTTGGTGAAGAACCAAAAGCTACCGGCAAATGTACTTACACCAACAACTAAAGCTGCAGATCATGATGTTCCTGTAACCCCCCAGGAGGTTTGGATTCCCTTACATTCTATTTTAGCTACCGCAGTTATGAATACTTTCTGTCTTTGCTTATTAGGCTTCTCCTTCCACCTAACCAATCTATCACTGAACCTGTAGAATGTGATCTCTATTGAGCTTCGTTGATTTCCACTAAACGCAACACAAGTTTAAACCATGCCAAGTACGAGCCTAAAGTTCAGGGTCAAATTTTATATCAAGCTGAGTCTGTATCGTAGTAGCTCCACTAGAATTATGCTCAGCAATTTGGTACAAAGTTATTTTGTATTTTTATATTTAATTTTGGACGTAAGGTTTCATAGTACAATACTAATAAACGTGGTGATATTCATCCAAGGTCTTGGGCAGTTCCGTGTTGCATTGTTTTCTATCACAGAATATGTATTTGAGAGAGAACCTAAGCGATAGTCATATGGTAGACTGACTAGTATTCATAAGGTTAAGCGCTAAAATTAGTTTTAATTCTTTTGATAAACATATTTTCATAGGATGATTTTTTTAGGACGGAGATCAAAGTTATAGATTGGGTTGCGGAGGATAGGAAATTTCTGCTGTTTAGGATAGGTTAATCAGCCAGATAGACTAGCAGCTGGTCCTTCACCGTTGAATACTGAACACTTAATTGTCCATTATTTGTACTTATTATTTAGTATTATTACATCCTACTGGAATTTTACGAAAATGGTTCCGAAGGCTAATTGTAAAAGGATCAAAGTCCATTATTTTGCCAAGGAACAAAATCCCAACTTTAAGCTACCCAACTAATATTTCCTTTTCGATATGCAAGGTTAATCACCTAGAATATATTCCATGTAAACTAATTCAAACTAAACATTTAAAAACTGCACTGACCCCTAATCAAATTTTAAACCTAGTTATCTTCCAATTCAGCCAATATATATTGTTTGTCCTCGATAACCAATTTTACTTTCAAATTCTTTGATCAACATTTTCATTGATAACAATGATAATTCGAGGTTGTTCAAATCTTAGGGTCCGTATGATTGTTAAGGTGGAAAATGGGTGGTAAGAAAATGTTTTACAGAGAATTGATTTGCCTAGAAATTGTTTTACTGGGAATTGTAATTAATTGTGTTTGATTGATATAATTTTTCATGGAAAATGTGAAAGTTTGGTGTCCGTTTGACTTCGTTTTTTATGGAAATTGTTTATTAAAAGTGATAATGTTTTCTACCATTAATTTAAAATTTGTTCCAATTGCCAAAAAAAAATATGAAAAAAAATAACCATATCGAATACCATTCGTTTGACTTTGTTTTGCATGGAAATTGTCAATAAAAATGAAAAAAAAAATTTACCATTGTGTCTAGAATTTTTTCCAATTGCAAAAAAAAAAAGAACCTGGAAAATATTTACCAACCAAAATATCGAGAATTTATTTTCCTCAAAAATGTGGAAAATTTGAAAAGTTGGAAAACATTTTCTCGGAAAATTTTTGCCTATCAAACATTACAAAAGTTGGAAAACAATGGAAAATGTGTAGTATCAAACGGACCTTATTGAAAATCCAATTCCTTGGAATTCTGACACCTTACCTGGCCTTTATTTAGCCCCCCTTAAGGATCGCACTGAATAAAAAGCTGCATATCTACGGGAATTTTTGCCAACTAACTTATCTAAAGAGGCAAACTAGCATATATGGTAGTTTGAATAATTTGTCCAATGCAAGGTGTCAATTGCAAAATGCTTATGTTTTATGCACATTTTGCATTGCAGATTGTTCAGCGTGGGCTGATGACTCAAGATGATTATGATGAAGTAAGTAGGAAAGCTTTAAGTCTCTTCCAATACGGGCAGGTGCTAATCTCAACTTCATTCGTCTTCCACTGTTCTTTTTACTTGTACCAAATATTAGATTTTGCTTATTGCAAACTGGCAGAAATAAAAAGCATATTGTTTTACTTCGTTATTCCATGAACCAAGTTATAGATGATAGGAGCATCATTTTAGTTTTCAGGTTGTGATGATATGCATTTCAGTTTCATCTTTAAAATAAAATGGAATTTTATTTTGCATATAGAAGCATTCCTCTGAGACCAATGCATTCACATGCATGCTTGTATCTATTAGGTCAAATATGGATAATGATGTTTTACATTTTTATACTAATTTTTAAACTCAGCAAGTAGCTCTGGAGCATGGCCTGATTTTGGTGGATACTAAATACGAATTTGGGAAGGGATCAGATGGCACAGTGCTTTTGATTGATGAGGTTATTGTTCCAACCGAAACACACTTTCTTACGCAAAATAGAATGCACGATGGCATACTCGTGTGCGTCCATTCTATGACAATAAATTGTGATTTTCCATCGTGTCAATTTTAGGTGCATACACCTGACTCGAGCAGGTATTGGATTGCTGATTCTTATGAGGAACGCTTTGAGAATGGTTTTGAACCCGAGAACATTGACAAGGTGCATCATCATTCTGATTTGTTACATCCATTTATTATATACTGATATCTTCCTTTTGAGTAGATCTACAATATCACTGACTTCTAGGATAACTAAATATTTGGTAGGAATTTTTGAGGTTGTGGTTTAAAGATCATTGCAACCCATATGAAGATGAGGTAAACTTAAATAATAATAAATTATTTTTTCATTATTTATATGTTGAATCTAACCATGGTCAACACTTTCTTAGGTCTTGCCTGATGCACCTGAAGAACTTGTTACTGAATTAGCTTGGCGGTATGACTTCCATCTCATGCTGAGTTTGCAGGGTTATGTTATTTCATATGTTAGTAAAATGGAAATGAGCAAGCATATCCTTTTTGCAAGCTGATACACTAGGCTTCTTTACAGCTGTTCGTTCCTTTGATTGCAGGTATATTTTCTTATTCGAGACAATAACAAAATCAAAGTTTGAAATGCCCCTGACAAAGGTAATAAATATTTGGTAGATAAGACATCTTTCTGTTGGGACGACATTGAGTATTATAGCGTTCAATGTCTTCATGCAGGAACATATACACGATAGGATATCTCGCAATGTTTCCCAGGCACTTTCATCTCTGTGACAATGCTGTCAAGATCTACATCACTTACCCAATTTTGCCAAAAATATTTCAGTATGGCGTGAGTTTACAAATATTCTTGGACTCCCGAGTTTTTTTGTGAATGGTGAATGGTTCTTTCTTGCTGTTCTTATTTTTCACTTTTATTGTATTATAAGATTTGATCCTTTCAAAAAGGATAAAATGAAGGAACAGACTCCTTTTCTTCTCAATCATGGCTCTTTTTCCTCCCCCTCCCTCCAACTGTTGATGTAAAAAATTCGTCATCAAATGTAAATGGGCAGTAATTTTCATTGTTGTCGTCAAGTCGCATTTCCCCCCCTTTTGCTGATGCAATGGCATCGTTTAGCTTCAAGAGTCTCCTACATTGATTGTCCCATAAGCGTGACACATACATTTTTCTTCACTGTATTGTATACGCAACTTATTAACCAAGTTTTGTTTTAATATTATTTGCTTTAAAAACTGGCACAAGTAAAAAAGTTGAACCAATTTTTAATTTAAAATGCTAAACAGTTGTTAAGAGATCTACAAAGAATTTGGCAAAGGCAAATATACATTTTTCGTGAGATAAGAAGCTGATATTTTGAGGATCATAAAACACAGCAACTAATTTATACGAGTTTCAAGGAATGCTAGGACTGTACACCGGCTGCCCAAATATCGTTGTCTGACACATGCTCAGCCGGGGAATGACTAATACCATTGTTAAGAAATATAGTATTATTTTATTTTATTGATTATTAAGGGTAGAATAGTCTTATTAGTTTTCCTTATTTTATACTATATATATTCTCTCTATATTTAGGTTTTGTAATCAATTTTAATTATGCATTATT
>CAIGRH010275200.1:0-12026 GCA_903798295.1 Fraxinus nigra
GGGGGGGGATAGAGTGAGAGAGAGAGAGAGGTGTGGCATAAAATGAAAGTCGTTTGGGGTAGGGTACTCTATTGACAACATAAATAAAGTATACACGCGGCTTTATGGTTTTCACACGTGAGAACATGTATAATAAATGGAATTATACTTCTTTGCCTAAAAAAGTTCACCCCTTTGTCGATCTATACTCACGTGAAAGTAGGACTCATGTGAATAAAAAAAGCCAAGAAAATTCTACGCTCTCCCGTACTTTAATAAATGAGTAATGCTATTTATAGAGAAGATTATTGACGAGAAATTGGAGTTTAAAGAAAACCCATCCTTTTTTCACGTGTATTATGCTTCATAAATTGCAATTGGAGTTAATTTTAATATGATAAAATTTATGTTTATACATCTTTAGGGACTTATTTGAAGTTACCTATATTCTTATAATGACTTTAGTTGCAATTTTTGTATAGGAGGCTATTTTTGGAAGTTTTTGCTTCTGTAAAACTTCTGTAAATAATCTTTCTGTACATTTATCTTTCTCCTTTATTTTTTTCCAAACTCTTTACTAATCACGTGTTTTCCAATATTCTGACCACACATTTTTTAAAAATCTCTATTTTTGTTTTTTTGAAATACTTTACTCACGTGTGGGATGTACAAATGGAAATTTCTAAAAATTACATAATATCAGGCGAAATGGCGAATCCTATTAGTTGTCAATTTAAAATATGAATAATTCAATTAATGGTCACGGTACTTTACTAAGTTACTACTTATTCATCGATCTTTAAAAAGTTACTCTCTGTTCATTAAATTTTGATATAGGTTACTATTTGCTTACCGAAATTTAAAAGATTACTCGTCACTCACCTAAATTTGATATAGCTAATAATGATGAAAATGATATAGGTGATTAATGGGTAACTTTGTTTAAATTTAGTTGAACAATGAGTAACCTTTTAAATTTTTGTGAGCATGTAGTAATCTATAACAAAATTCAATAAACAAAGATTAACTTTTCAAATTTCGATGAGCAAGTAATAACTTATAATAAAGTTCAATGACCGTTGATTGAATTAATTCACTTGAAATGCAGTCAATTTTTCATCCAATTTTTTCCCTCTACATCAATCGCCTATGTACCATCTTTCTAAACTAAACTAAATGTCAATTTTTACTATTTTTAGAAGATTTTAACTCAAAGCCATAACCTATTGAAACAAGGATAAATCTAAATGTACATAAGGTTTTACAGCCGTCAATAGGAACGTCAAGTGTCCAATTGATAAAAAATTATGTAAACCATTTTGTGAGTATAGCGTGATCCTTTTAATATTAAGGATGAAACACTTTTTGATGTTTGAAACTTGAGTATCCAAGAAAACTAAGAATTTAGTATTGGCTATAGGCCATGGAATCTTGTCCATTATACACCATGCCATAATTATAATTTGGACGAGTCTTTTATAAAAATTGGAGAAAAAAATCTCTTTAATGTCAAGTATTTCTTTTGAGTTAAGTCATTTACAACAAGACGAACATTATATCTCTCCACACCATCTTTCAAATCCCTCTTGATTTTAAATATTCATTTACAACAAATTGGTAGGCTTCACACCTTCCAACAATGGGATAAGTTTACAAACGTCATTGTCTTTAATGGCCTCTATCTCTTTATTCACGTCATCAATCCGATCTTAAAAATTATTCATTTGCATGACTTAATGAAAGTTAATTGATCAGATCTCCTTTCATCAATCCAATATCATCTTTATTTTCTTGGAGAAAGACTATAAAATTATTCGAAATTTGTATTTCTCCTTTTTATAGTGAATTTTCTTGATGACATTTGTTCTTGAGGTTGTTGAGTTTATTCTTCTAAAACAATATCTTAATTGTGTATAAGGGATTTTGTAATATTATCTTGATTCAAAATTGATTCTTGAACAAGATCTGGAGCAATAATTTGTCTTAAGTCCAAATCATTGTCAATTGTAACAAAAAAGATATATACATATCATTATTCAAAGATAAAATTCTTAACCTTCAAACTTTATCTCCCCCTCCCCCAATTAAGTTGTAGTATTTAGTGCTTTTTCCTAGAGAGATTCTGACAGCGTGAAATGACTGATCATACTCATTACCATATTTATAATTGTTCTATTTTGTCTCTCAGTAACACTCTTTATGCTTGGGGACCCTGACATAGTATACTGTAGGACAATTTTATATTCCTTTAGAGATTTAGTAAAAGGCCCTGGACATTATTCTCCTGATTCGTCGTATCTGCCATAGTATTCACCATCACGGCTAGATCGACGTGTTCAATTCCTTTAAAGAGTTGATTTTCAACATCAGGCTTGCAAGTCTTGAACATGTTTATTGATTAAGATTTCTTATAAATAAAATACAAGTAGCTATAACAAGAAAAATCGTTTATAAACATAATAAATGATGTTGGTCATTCCAAAAAGTCGAAGGGAATGACCCACAGATATTCGTATGACATCCGAAGTTCTATTGACACCTAATTTCCTTATATATATATTGTTTTCTTTTAATGTAATTAACACAAACCATTAGGTCTGAAAAACTAAGGAGATCAAGAATTTGCTCAGACCCAAGCTTTTCCTTTCTCTTTTGAGAGATATAACCTAAAAGCTTGTGTCATAACGAAGTGAACTTTTCATTGGTTATTTTACGTTTAATACTCTATGAATTCACATGCAATATTTCTTTGTAAGAGGTGATCATATCAAACAGACATAAGTGATCACAACTAGATAAAAAAATTGGTACATGCAATATTTGAATTAAGAAAAAAGACTAACTCGATTATTTCTAATTGAACAAGAGTAACCGAACTTATCCCATATAGAAACAGAACCAAATTATGTTCAAAAGATGATACCGTAAATGTCTATTTCAAACCTAAATAATAACAATCTTTAATGATAACCTAAAAGTCCTTGTAGTCTCAACTTTAACTAATTTTTCGCTCCACATAAATGAATCTTTCAGCATCAATTGACTTTCGGCTATTCTAACAATCCCGCATATAAACATTTATGTGAGTAACTAGAATTTATCCACCAAGTATGTATTGGTATTGAAACTAAATTAAACAAATCAAAGTGAGAAGTTTACTTTTCTTTACACGTCAAGCGTGGTATTTAATACAGTCTCTCTTTATGTGTTCCAAATTTTCACAAAATTAACAACAAGACGATTTATCTTTCTCATGTTTTTGCTTTTTTTTTTTAGCCAAACTAGATACTTATTCTTTACCTTGTCCTTGGAGGTACTTGTCAAATGAGTATTTTTCAATTCTCTCGTACTTTAGTCTTTCTTTTTCAAACACATAATATGAAATGAGCTCATTAAGAATCCAATTCCTTTTTTTACAGTTGTAATTGACCTTAAATTAGGCGAATTGTGCATAAATAGAAATCAAAACCAAGTGCACGAGCAAGTCATCAGACAACTCAAAATTTAATGCATTTGATTTTGAAGCAAGATGAAACATCTTCATGATGTACTCTCGTATATTTTCTTTAGCCTTATACTTTAGTGAAACCAAGTTTGTCAGAAGCGTACTCGTTTTGGCCTTATCGCCTTTTGCAAAGCATTATTTTTTTCAATTTTTTTAAGAAACTCTTAGCAGTGGTTACCTTATCAGACACAGCGCCCCTGAATGTTACTAGAATTTTACGCTTAATGATCATAAGACTTCTGCGGTTTGAACAATCACACTTATCCGAGTCCCATTTTTATCGACAGAACTCTTATCCATAAGAGTAGTAGGCTATTCAGTACTTAACGCAAAGTCTAGATCTATGCCTCCAAAAGTAATACAAACGTTCTATTTCCAACCCTCAAATTTTGGTTGAACCACAATAATTGAATTGACGTTGACAGATATTGTAAAAGTTGATGGATTAACTGAATAGAAAACTTAAACATAATTAATATATTCACATGGAAATCCATATTTGATCAATCAATAAACTCAAATGATAGTAGACCCATCACAAAAGACCGAACACAATATTGACATTTAGTCTTTAGACAGAAATGTCAACTTATACGTGGTACTCTTGGTGCAATAATCAAATATTGACAATAAATTATGTCAAACAATAAATATACCTTTGGACCGATTTATTTTTCACATAAAATAAAACTTTACAATTGTCACATATTTATTATCACATGTGTGCATGCAATTCAACCAAATATTTACCTTCATTTGGGTCGATCAATATCCGCATAAATTAAATACACACAACATTCCAGTATTCCAAATAAAATAATCTAGACAAGATATGTTACTTTGGTAACATGTTATTTCAATTAATTTATTTCAGAAAATTAGTAATCTAAAAGAAACTTTAATACGAAGATTTGAATTTGATTGTCATTTACCTTTTATTTTTTCCTTTCTTTTGTTTCCAAAAATAAGAAAAAAAAATTGAATAGTAACCGGCGTCATAGCGCTCAAAATGGGCTCTACCCGAAAACCAAGCAGCACTTGTGCTCCGCAACGCCCCATTCGGCTGCAGCATTGTGGGAGATGTTGAAATGTAGCGTCGTAGTGCCCAAACGCAGCAGCGGTGCGGCGATGTTGTAGGTCCAAAAAAATCCAAAAGTTCGAAATTAAGGGCAAAAGATTCACATCCTAAAGTTGACAAATCCAAATTATGACTTCTAGCCTTAAAATTCTTTCTTTTAGAAAATTCTAAATTATGAAATTTATAGCTAAAATTCACATACCAAATCAAAAGATTCCAAAATTCAATGTATGAATTTCAATTATAAGAGGGTGTTGGTGTAAATTAAAATTAGATTTTAAGTGGATTGTGTGTGGTTGAAAAAATGTGAGACACATGAAAGATTTGGTTGATATTGATTGTTTAACTTTGACTTAGATTAAAATTCGACCCAAACAGACCCTAAAATTCTTCCTTAGATTTTGATGGTTTAACATGAAGTCGATTTTGATACAACTTGTTAGAATTTTATGAAACTTTAAATTTTAAGAGCACGAAAATCTAATTACTTTATTGCCGAGATCCTCCATGTCAAATCACCAAGGGAATTATTAAATGTGGAATATAATTTAATTCATTAGGAATGTTTCTTCAGTACCTGATCTTGATTTCAGATCTTGAATTTGAATATTGACTTTTTTTATTCTTGATCTTGATTTTGACTTCTTGCACATAATCTTCATTGTTTTGTTCTTAAATTTGATTCATGGTTATTGGTTCTTCAATTCTTCAATCCTTGTTCTTGATTGTGGGTTTTGAATATTTTCTCTTCAATATATTTTCTCTTACGTTCTTGCGTTAATGAGATAACACAAAAAATGAGAATCACATATAACTTGAGACCATAACTATATTTATAGTTTTCATATGTATTTGGTCATCCGTCAAATACAACCCTAACATATTAGTCTCTACATATATAATCCGACTCACACTTTATTTAGATGTCCAAAACCCAATATTTTAATTTTTTATTAGATCAGTTTAATTTTTGACTTAACTTTAAGATAACTTTTATACACAATTGATTACATATATCAACCCACATGATAAATTAATATTTTTTTTTTCCAACTGGCTTACCTTGTGAGCTAACAAGCATTTTGAACCCATGGAGAATTATGAAATGGAATATACAGAAAGTATTTGCACGTACAGAGGAACAGATTACAGTCTATATTCAAACTGGTTCCTTAAAAGCAAATCAAGCTAATGAAAACACAGTTTTGAGTACACTCTTCTTCAAATTGGTAACAACTAGCAAACATATCGTCCCATCCCGTTATTAATCAATACCTTTTTGCTAAAATGTATCAGCGAAAGGAACCGTTTCTATATTGGAGAGATGAATTTTTGAAGACAAATAGGATTGAAATTGCATATCTTGAATCTATTTCTCTTCCAGACGACGAAGCACTGACTCAGCAAAGCTTTGTTGCCTGCAAATAAAAATATACACACGCATGAGAAACACGGGTTTCAGTGATTGTTAAATCAGCAAAGAAAATCAATCATTTGAAATATATCCCAAATCAAATACTGGATAAATATATTGGTGCATACACCACTTGAACAAGCACCGCATATAAGTAACAAGAGGGTTAATCTTTCCTTTTCGTTTTTATTATGTTCAGGAGAAGTGCGAAACAAAACCCTCTCAACAGCAATTATAACGTACTAACATAATTACATTCAGCGCAAAACATGTTGAATTGATGGACGCGTGTTAAGCAATCCACTAAACAAATGTTGATATTGTAGCAAATTAATGAGGGGAGAGAGAGAGAGAGAGAGAGAGACTATGCTCCATAAGTCAAAAGAAATCAAAAAATGCACAACTTACTTCTGCTCACGATGTTTAGGGCTAGGGCGAGAGTATTTCAAATATCCATCCCAAGGAACCTTCTTAAGGCCAGCCCGAACAGAAATAATGTCCCTCACCCTGAAAGGGACATCAAACCAAGGAGGATCCTTGTTAAGATCGTTCAGAAATTAAAATATTTGTCTCCAAAGTCATAAATGCGTGCAAAATAGAATTGAGACATTGATGTTGACCGAACCTCTCTGCAAATTCAATGGGGGTTTCTCCAGGTTTCAGATTCTGAGGCTCCAGGTACCACACATCACAAACAACAGCCCATGATGTCATGAGCTGCAACAAGTGCGTCGTGAAAGATTGTCTGGAGATAAAATTAAAAAATTGTCCATAAAAGTGATTAACTAATAGTCATTACAATTTTTGCAAATTGTATGGTTTGGAAAGAACCATCCCTAGCTAACAACGATAACAACACTATTTATCACAAAGTCTTTCCACAAGAATCAAGTTCCAGCCATATCAAAAGAAATATTTCAAGAAGTCTGCGGACAATAAATGAAAACATTGGAAATATTATAAGTGGTGTTGACTTAGAAACCAGCCCCATGGAGAAACTTACTTTCTACTATTCCAAAAGGCATCAACAAAAATCTTGTTGTACTTGATTGCAATTGGACAAACAGTGCAGCCAAGTTCAAATGCACCCTAAAGACCATAGGAAAAATTGGTAGTCGAGAAAATATATAGAATAAGCATTTACAATAATTAATTATTTCACTGCCAAAACAATAATTAATAATTCATAGGAACAATTAATATAGTCAGCATAGAACAATTTGAACTAAATATTCAACAAATACATTTTACAGTTTAAAACGACCAAATTACCTTCTCTTTTTCAGTAACCTATCATCTACTTGAAAGGCTTGTTCCATTCACAGGGAAAACAAATGTTCAAGGAGAGAGACTCTAGCATTAGAAATTCAACATCATGCTTAAAGCAAAATCATCTACTTGAAAGTAGCACAACATTTTTGAATAAGGAAAACCAATGTGTAAAAAGAGCAGGACTCAATAGCATCTGAATATCGTCGCTAAGCTTAGAGAAAAATTCAGTTGTTGCAGGGGAATATCATTGTCGGCACAGAAGGAGTTAGTTAACAATAAAAACAGAACTACTGATTTTTATTCGACAGATTAAACAATTGCGTATGAATAAAAGTTACCTTCTTGAACATCACTGTGTAATGGTTGTTCACACAAGTTCCTTCAGGAAATATGAGGAGAGGGTTATTATCAGCCCCTTCAACATGTTCTCGCAGCCTAAAAGTAAAATTTATATTAGAATACCTAAATCGATAGAATTGTAAATATTATGACAATAGGACTTTTTCAGTAAAACATACTTTCTGGTTACAATTCCACGATCCTTGGACTCTGAACGGTTGAACCAGATGCATCCTAAACTTTCTAAAATAGTGCTTTGCAATAATCCTATGCAAAAGACAAGTACAATAAGGTCACTTCATTAAAACAGAAGAGGAAAGCATGCACCTGACAGGTAAGCCAACAAAACAGTAATATACCATCCAGCTTTTAATTAATGCTACATTGATAAATACAATGAAACTTCACAGGAATAAAGTCCTCTTTTTTTCTGCAATCAATTAATTTTAAGAATTAGTACATTAGTCAGCAAACTCTGCCATTTCACACTATCAAATTCCGTATTATAAGTTTTAGGAATCCAGTCTCATTTATATATTTACTAAAATGCAACTTGAGTTATATCAAAGCATTTATTAATTTCTTATCAAAAACATTTCTTTTATCTTAACCTCTGTTTACCAAGACAGCAATGTACATAATATTAAGGTCACATATTGCCCGAAAGTCAGAATTTAGCAAATGCCTGAAAGTCAGAATTTAGCAAATGTTATCAATTTTGAGAGGGCATAAAATCACAAAAAATCTTCCCTGTCTTGCACACTTATGGTAGCTCCATTCAGTATTGTAATAGTCATAATGTAGAGAATGTTTCAAGTGTAGCAGTTCCTGGATAACCGATCTAAGGTACTTACCAACCCAACCAGGATGCTTCTGCATAATTACTGCAAATGCAGTCATTTGTTCTAAAACAATGAAATCAATCATTGATGTGTGATTTGCCACAAAAACCTGCACAGATCATTGAAAGAAAACTCAACTAGACATTGAAGATCTCAGCTAAAATATTGTCGAAGCACAGGGAAATATCAGCCGAATACAAAAAGAAATAAGCCCACCTGCCTTGGCCGCATACTGGGCTGTGGACCGTGGTACTTGATGACTCCCGTCCATGAAGCAACAAAAAAGCTACAAATCAATTCTACTAGACCCCTCTGAAGAAAAAATAAGTGATGTGAGAAGTGGCAGATGGATAATTAATTGTACACATTAACTTGTCTCAATCAAAGAATATATATATAAAAAAATGCCAAATCCATACAGTAAGAAGTTTGAAGTCATACCTCTAACTTTTTCCTTAATTTATCATTCCCTTTCAAAAGGGTATGCACAGGAAAATAACATGAGAGAAATATTATCCATCCTATTGTTAGTACCAGTACCCTGTATTTAAATAGAAAAGCATCAGCTGACCAGAAAGGATTTGTACTGGAAAGTACAAATTTAACAGATAATGCATGCATACATGTCTGTATGTAAAGAGCAGATACATTGTGTCTTCAAAGAAATATAATGTACAAATACGCCCTTCAAGGTTATACAACTTTAAACCTGGGGAACAAATTTTGATATTCCACTTCATTTCATCCTTGCCAAAAAAAAGCCAAAGATATACAACTTCATGATAATTACAGGAGATAAACAATCTTTGATCAGGTAGCTACTAACCTTAACGGGAAAAGGAACCCATATCTGACTACGACTCCCAAACACCACAAAGGAAACAGATACACATTCCAGTTCCATGGTTCCGGAGGATTTGACTTGAAGCATCTAGTGAAAGAGTCCTGTCATGCAGCAAGGATTAGAAATGAAACTGAAGTAGGTAACATATCTATCAAGGACAGAATGCAAAGACGGCCACCACATTTATGGGCATAAAAACAATTGTCGCAGCACACAACTTCAGAAAGATCAGTCACCACCACTCATATGATGTTGTTTGCTAGTAAGAAGAGGCATTGATATACAACTGTCACAGCACCACGCTTTTCAATGAAGGCAATATATATAATTTTGTACAAAATTGACAAATCTAAATAGTCAGGTATATACTAAATTCAGAGGTACTAGGGAAGTGACAAAGCAAGTACATCAGTTTTAATTTGTCACATAATACCCAATTCCAAGGTCAAGACTTGTGACTCAACAATAACAAGAAGTCATTCCACGTGATTGAATAAACGAATAATATTTTGTACATGCAGTTATCGTTTACAACCCATCATTAATTGTTCATAAAACCACTTGATCCTATCTTTGCTTCAATATTCATTCATGACTTTGAAACTACAATGCATCTATTAAGTTCAAAAATTGAGTGTTTTCCTAAATTCCAATTACTAATTTTTATCTGGACTTCTGGTTCTGATTTCCATGCAATGAAACAAATTATGATAAATAAAACACTAGCAAAAGTTTTGGGTTTGTTAAACCAAATGAGTTATAATAAACACAATATCTCGAGCAATGCATCTATTGAATCCTCTTTAGAATAGCATATGTTTTAGTGAAAGGAATATTGTTCCCATTATTCACAGATTGCTCTCCATAATAACATCCAAGTGTAATCAAATTAATTGTTCAATTGCAACCACTAAAGTTATTTGTATTTTGTAGCTAAACTACTTTTATGCCCTTGATGAATATAAATGTAGGCTGCAGCTTCTATCACTTCACAGTAAAACCTTCTTCTTCTTCTTCTTTTTTTTTTCCCTTAAACTGGGATCTATACATTGAGGCACATAATTAGCTGTAAATCATCAATTTATAGCAGATTTTGCATATTTATATGGAACATATTGGCTTCCAAATAAAGGATGTCGTAATGCTCACTAAAATATTGAGAAACATTCCTTTAAACTGACTAAATAGGCATCGTTAACATTTTATCAAAAAGTTTATGAGATTATTGTCATGCATACGGGTAAAAAAAAAAAAATTTGAAGAGCACTCTATTCAAATTCTGATGAAAATTCACGCAGTATCAAAAGGGACCAATTAAGTTAGAAGAAAACCGTCTAAAAGGAGGCAAAATTACTCACATCGACAATGGCACCAGCTGCCTCAGTTAGAGTGGGCGAAATGTCGAGCAAATCACGCCTGCCACCACAAATTATAATTAGCTCAAATTACATCGATTTAGGAAAATAAATACAGAAAATGGATGGAGAACTACAGGCGTAGTTTGCCGCGAGGCTCTTGGATGGATCCAGAAGGGAGATAGTCTTCAATATTAGGTCGATCCAAATCCAATTCCGAGCTGGATGTGTTTAGCTTACTCATTTTGCTGCCTCTTAACTCACGTAGACTTGCCCCCCTCTCTCTCCAGTTTTCGGTTTCCACTTTTTGTGATGCGTGGGTGGGTGGGGTGGGTGACTGGTGCTGGTGTATTGCATAATTGCATTTGCGGCTAAAGAAAGAGAGAGAGAAAGAGGATTGTTTGGTTCAAGAAATTACTCACGCAATTCGAATCATCTTTGCCACGTGGCATCTGACACTCTTAATGATTGAAATTTTTTTTGTAAATTGATCCAATAAAACTTGAGGAAATATATATAGTTAAAAATTGATAAAAATTTATTAATTTCAAAAAATAAAATATATGATTGAAAATAAATTTAATCAATTAATTATAATTTAAAATTTGTCAAATATGTCGATATAAGATAATTACATTACAAATGGATTTGAGATCGAAAAGACAAAATAAAGGATTTAGATTGACCAAGCAAGTATCTAAACAAAATTTTAAAGCCTGTTTGGTATGAGTTAAAATTCAATTAAAATTGAAAATATGACCGTTATTGGATCCCACCCGTCTAATAAAAGTCAACAATAACGGTTATATTTTCAATTTTAATCTGATTTTAATCTCTACCACACACCCTCTTAAAATGGTCGTTAAAGTGAAAGGTTAGTGAGATTTGATTAATCCAGTATTTATTTATTTAGNTTAATCAATTAATTATAATTTAAAATTTGTCAAATATGTCGATATAAGATAATTACATTACAAATGGATTTGAGATCGAAAAGACAAAATAAAGGATTTAGATTGACCAAGCAAGTATCTAAACAAAATTTTAAAGCCTGTTTGGTATGAGTTAAAATTCAATTAAAATTGAAAATATGACCGTTATTGGATCCCACCCGTCTAATAAAAGTCAACAATAACGGTTATATTTTCAATTTTAATCTGATTTTAATCTCTACCACACACCCTCTTAAAATGGTCGTTAAAGTGAAAGGTTAGTGAGATTTGATTAATCCAGTATTTATTTATTTAGCTTGCGTTTGACAAGGATTAAAATCTAGATTTTAATTTAAATTAAAGTCAACAATTAATTTTAATCATACATGAGATCTATAACTTTCCAACCACGTATTTCATTAATTTTAATCAAAATTCACTAAAAGTTTTATTGTGATCTCCTCCA
>CAIGRH010275201.1:0-12660 GCA_903798295.1 Fraxinus nigra
GTCGAAGTTAGGCAAACTGCGACTGCGATAGGATCACGAAACTTAAGTAAAGCAGCGGTCCGTGACAGAACACGTGATTTTCTTTAACAAAAGGGGAAAGCAATGGCGCCCCTATCCTTGTCTCGGTCATTGAGCCGGGACATAAAGCATGGCTCTTAACAAAATGTAAGTATTTTTTGTATTTATTTTTAGAAAGAGAGTAAATGGTAAGTGGAAAAACTCATTAGTAACAAATCAACATTAATGAGGAAGAAAAAATAACAATATTGACAAAATTATACCGTATCCCCTGGTTTAACTAGAAAAATCAAAAATCGATTTAGAACGCACAAAAATTAAAACACATTAAAAGATATTAAGAACAACTCATCCGCTAAGCCTCCAAGCTCCACTGCATCGATGATCTCCAATTCAAGTCCTCCATCATCGGCGTTGTAAGTTATTTATTTTATTTTACATGCAAAACTATGCAGATTTTTAAATGTTGGAAAATATTTTTCATGGAAAAAAAATGGCAATCAAACACTCCTAAATAGTTATCTTAATCTTATTCTCCTTGATTTCATTCATTTTCAACCTAAAGTTTGATATTTGTAGATTTTAATCCAGATTACGAACCCTAAATACCATTAATGCTACCAAAAATCGCACTTGCTGATTTCTCGAGCTTGATGACTGAGAACGAGCACGAACGAGATCTTTCGATACCTGAAACAAAGGCGGCGAGGTTTGGTCTCGTCGTCCCTCCAATGCTTAAGTCTGATAGAGAACAGAGAAAGAAGATATATGCTGAAACATATATGTAAAATGTGTGCCTAAATAGTGAATAAGAATGATGTATTTATAGAGGTAGATAGAGTAATTCTAGTAGGACTCATCCCCTTATTCCTAGGAGTGATTATAGGGATAAGGGTTGGAATGTAATTAGGAGTCCAAACCCTCCTTATTCGAAGGGTTGTCTGAGATATGATTCTTTCACGACTTAGGATCCTTGAGTTGGGGTGATTGGGTAGGACCAGAGTCCTTGGT
The DNA here is from genome assembly GCA_903798295.1 of Fraxinus nigra. NCBI lineage: Eukaryota > Viridiplantae > Streptophyta > Magnoliopsida > Lamiales > Oleaceae > Fraxinus > Fraxinus nigra. Next base: position 1,030 of record CAIGRH010275201.1, read on the forward strand.
AGAATTGGTGTCTGTGAGTGAAGGATATTACCCAAGGACACACCCCATAGTGAGGTGGTAAATGCTCGAGGACATATCCCGAGGATCCTCATCGCCAAATTAACCAAAAACACTGGCGTAACAGCCCGAGCACCATATGTATCTCAAGCTATGTAGGATGCGTTTGGAAGAGCTCGAGTTGAACATGCTTGATCACAATAATACCATATCAACCATAATACTCCAAATTTGTACAATATCCATACAAATCTTGCTTGACTAGAGGTATTGTGCTTGTGAAATCCCTAAAAAAGAGAATTTTGACGAGTTTACCTTCATAATCCATTTTTCATATTTCCAGATCTGACGATTATTCACTTCATTTGGAGCTTTAAACAATCTGTCATGGAAATCCCCAAATTGGCACCTACAAAGGAGGTCGACCAAGAACCTGCCGAATCGCGATGCTACAAAATTAGTGGGGACATTCAATGTGTGATGTATTACATTGTTTTATTGACAAACTCAGGTTTGTATGTCTCGATGAATCACAAAGCAATTTAAAAAAATAAATCGTCAGATACCCTATTTTCACTACATGTCATACGCACGCCCATTTCTCATATATACTATTCCTTTGCGTTTTGCATTGGTACGCGCATAAAAACATTACGGATTAAAGACATTATAGTTATGCACATCAACGTATATTATCAAGAATTGTTTACTTTACAAATTCACACCATTGTAACATATCAAGACGTTATGCATATTCATTTTGAGAAAATAATGTAAATTGTAACTTAACATGCTATGTCGTTGGGTTACATTTTGTTGGAAAAAAATGGGTGGGTAGTCCACGTGGGTTGACCAGACCCAAATTGCATGTAAGTAGTTTTGAGGGAAAAGTTGAGGAAATCGAGGTTTCAAATTTGAAACTATAACCCCTCACCACCTCTAACTTTCATAATACACCACTCCACCAAAAAAACATGCATGAAAGAATGAAAATTCGGGTATAAGCATAGAGAGAAAAATAGATAAGGTGTGTGGCTTGATTTTGGTAGAATACCATCTCAAATTTGATTATTGATTGTTAACATCAAACTCTTTTCATTGTGCTTGAGTTTCTGACCAGAGAATGAGAATTTGGTGAGTAAGCAAGCAACAAAAAGGCAAGTAATTCAACCTCTCAATTCATGAAATTCAAGTAAGTTCTACAACTTGGAACCCAGATGGAAGCATGTTAGCATGATTAACATTGATAACGGAGCCTAAATAGGTTGTTTTCTTGTTTAATTACATACTGAAAATGATTGGGAATTATCAAAATGCATGAATGTCGTTTGCTTTCAAAGCCTGGATATCATTATTGGGAACTTATGATATACACAATATAAATTCATGAAATTTATATGATATGTTCATGGTAGCATGTAGTGTTGTCTACAATATTTTATGTTATTTGAATTTGTATTTTGGAAGAAAAAACGAACTATGGTTGTAAAACTCGAAACTTCATTCCTTAATAAATTCTTGTACGTTAAGTTTCATTCTACCCTATTGACATATATGATTTGCCTAGTACTAGAGTTTAAGTATTTGTATTTTACTTTTATTTTTATTTTTGATTTAACTTGTGCTTTTTGTAGCAGAGAGATCTAGAGTTATAGAATCAGACACTTTTGGATTCTGATTTTGGCCAAAGTTTAGGTCAAGCAATGTGGGCTGGGGGTTATTTTTCTTACATTAATAGACCTCTTAGACTGACCTTTCAGACTGGTCATGAAAAGTAGGCCGGTTAAATGGATCCAATTATAATTCTAAAAATTACAGATTGATTCCTGAATTATCTTGATTTTTTTGGTATAGTTAAATTAATTTTCGGATAGTTAAAAAAATATTTTTTATTTAATTCTTAAAATAAAATTATGAAAAGCATTAATAATAATTTTTAAATTGATTGAATTTTGATTTTTTTTTAAAAAAACAAGAATATCTATTAAGTGGTATTTGTTTAATGAGAGTTATTTTTTTGAAGTGCTCTTTTTTTTTTAAGGAAAAATACTTTTGAAAGTATTTAAAATACCACATTTTTTAATACGTTCATGAGTTGTGTGGGTCTGAATTAGGTTATGTGATCTATTGTGACTAGTTTTCAATTTTTGTACTTAATTAGATATGACTGGGTCTATGCATACTTTTAACATTTTTAGAGAAGATCTAGTAAAGCACAGGTTGTGGAACGTGTTGAAAAGTTATGTGCTTATCGAAACTCTAAAATGGATCCACAACATAACCTAGTACAACTCAAAAAACATCTCGAAATAGTGCACCTAGAAGTGATGCATTTGGGACAGCCTATATGTGTGGTGAAGAGTATGTATCATCTAATGAGAACTTTTCCTAAATATTGGAATGATATTTTTATTAAAATTCTAGACAATTCACCACCTCTTGCCAACAACTATCTTATCGGGATTTTAATGAGGAAATGGAGTAAAGAAAATGAGAAATTTGTAATCAGTTTATCTATGTATTGTTAGTTTATAGTGTTGAACGATATCTATGTAATGTTGTTTTCATATCTAGTAGTTGAATAGAGAGTTTATTATGATCGTATGTACATATAAGCATTTTATAGGTTAAATATATGTTTTACGCATACTACATATAGTCAAAATATCTTGTTTACTTTATACATGCATGATTGATTAATTGAGTGGAAGTTCTAAGGTTGAAAGAGTTTGAGTAATTATGAACTAGGATTTATTATTTTGCGCTGTGAAATTAATTTGTGATAAAGAAACATTATGATAATGGACAATGATTGGGAACTTAGTAAACTTTCGACTCCATATATGGTGTTGAATTATCATAAAACTTAATTTGCATGAGTGCAAAATGATGTGTAAAATGGGCATTTGTATGATTGCATTAAAATGTCGACGAGCCATGGCATCTAAGAATACCATTGTTGACCTTAATATGGGTGATAAATTGAATGACGATAACTATAATCCTTGGCACCATAAAATTTGGTATGTGCTGGAGGAACGGGGTTGCCTTGAGAGCATTAACCACGTGATGGAAGACCCAGAGACAGGTCAAACTACGCAATAGAGAAGGGATCGAGAAACATACCAAACATGAAAAATGAAATATTCCTCTGCTCGTGCAGTTTTGGTATGTTCTGTTGTGGATGATCTCATTCACAAGTGTGATTAGTTCCCAATTGCTCATGACATCTGAGCATATCTGAGAGAGAAATATGGCTGTACTAGTATGACTTAACAACTAACTATTAAGTTTGACACTTACAAGAAACATCCTAATCATAACATCACAAAACATGTAAGGACCATGTCTACTATAATTATGGAGCAAAAGTCTATTGGTCACATACTTTCTGATGAGCAACAAGTTCAGGATGAAAAGAGACTGGACAAGGACTTAAAAAGAACAAACTCAAACGCAACAAGGAGGGTATATGGTTTGGAAAGAAGAAATACAAGAGCAAGCTGAAATGTTACAACTGTCAGCTGCAATATCACTTTGCTAGGAATGCTCTAAGTCAAAGAAGGTAGCTCTTGTAAATACTTTTTTTAGTATTTCTTTTCTTTCTAGTATTGTTATGCTACTTAATATGATCATATGTGAACTTTACACTCATGAGAGACGAACCACATATCTAGGGATTGAGAAACATTTGTAGAGTCTCGTCGATTTCTAGCTAATATAAAATGGATATATGTCGGTACCTATGATAGAGTGGAGGTGAAAGGGATCGGAACATGCAAGTTGTATTTGCATGGTGGTCATACTATTCTCCTTCATGATGTCCTATTTGTGCCAAGGGATATATCGAAACCTAATTTCTGTTGTTATCCTTTTAAAATTAGGTTTCAGTTTGCATTTTTGTTGTATTACTGTTCATATTCGTAATGGATGTGTATTTTATGGATCTGGACATGTAGCTGGTGGTTTTATAGTGTTTGATTGTGATCCAAACACTTATAATTATAATGTTGATCATTGTTTTTCTATAAATATATCTTCTACTTTTTCTTCAATTTTTTAAGATTTCATTATCTACTTGTGAACATTTCCTAATCGAAAAAGCAATATGAAAACCATTCAGTAAAGCCTTAAAGGCACGTAGTGACTCTTATTTCATTACTTTCATAAATGATTTTACACTATATAGTTATGTTTGTTTATTTTCATAAATCAGAGGCATTTGAATGCGTTAGACGATATTTAAATGTGGTAAAAGATTACCTAGATAGAAAAGTGAAACCTTAAGAACTGATTGAGGGCATAAATATCTATCCGAAAAGATTAAAGAACTATGTAATGATAAGGGGATGATTATGTGGCTAACTATTCCCACTATACCATAACAAAATGGTGTTGCTGAGAGGATGAATATGACATTGGTAGAAATGGTAAGGTCCATGATGGAATAGGCTAGCTTGACCATTTCCTACTAGAGAGATGCTTTGTTAATTACGACCTATATTCTAAATAGAGTCCCTTCTAAATCGGTACCTATTACACCATATCAACTTTGGACACAGCGATCTCCTAATTTGTATTCTCTCAGATCTTGGGGATCAGTTGCCTATATTTATGATTCCTCAAACAAGTTCAGAAAATTGGGTTCATGAGGAGAAGTGTATTTTCATAAGATACTTAGATCAGGCCAAAGGATATATTTTCATATGTGAAAATTAGGATGGGACTATAACTGATATAGAGTCACTTGATGTGACATTTTTTAGGAGTGATTTTTCTAGTAGGAGAGAGCATTTATTTGAATTAGTGATAGAGTTGTACCTTGGTAAATCAACCAAGGAGCAAAAACAAGCACTTTCACCTATTGATCTAAGTAAGAGTAACTTATCTCCAAGTGAGAAGGTTACATCGAATCTTTCACTTCGTAGAGTACTAAAAAAAGTATGATGTCATTTCAAGATTGAAGGGCAAGTTTTCCTAGTATCTTTAGAAGATGATGAAGAACCAAAATTAGTACAAGAATCTCTATCATGCCCTACAAAGAAAAGTGGAAGAATGTAATGAAAAAAGAGAGTGAGTTTATGAAATCCAATTAAGTTTGGGACTTGGTTTATCTTTCGATTGGTAGGAGAGTTATTAAGAATAAATGAGTTCTCAAAATGAAGCGAAGAGCTGATGGGATTATAGAGAAGTATATGGCTCGGTTGGTAGCAACATGTTTGGTTGGTAGCAACATGTTATACTCAATAAGAGGGTACATATTATGAAGATACCTTTTTACCAGTAGTAATATTTACTTCAATTCGCTTACTCTTATCCATAATAGCACGTTCAGGTTTAGAAATACATCAAATGGACGTAAAGACTGCTTTTCTAAATAGAAAATTAAATGAAGAAACCTACATACAAAAACTAGTAGGTTTCATAAAAATAGGCCAGGAGAATAAAGTTTGTAAACTGAATAGATCATTGGCCTAAAGCTATTTTCTAGATAGTGGTACTTGAGATTTGACAAAGCGATTATCTAGTATAATTTTATCATAATGGACGAAGATCATTGTATTTATTTGAAAAGGTCTAATGAGAAATTAGTAAGTTATCTCTCTATGTATGTGATATCTTATTGACTGAGAATGATAAAGACTATATTAAAACCTTTAAGAAATTGTTATCCTCAAATTTTAAAATGAAGGACATGGGGAACCAAATTACACATTAGGTGATAAAATCCATAGAGGTCATTCGAAGAGGCTTGTTGCTCCATCAGAAGAGACGTATATAAAAAAAGTCTTGACCATTTCAAAATGGAGAATTGCAACCCCATTGACACTCATGTATCAAAAGGTGAAACTCTAAATATTTGCATGTGTACTAAGACTCTTAAGGAAAAAAAAGAAATGTACCGTACTCCATTGCGGTGGGAGATAGATATACGCTATGATGTGTACTTCACCCTAACATTTGTTATAACGTAGGTCTAGTCAGCATGTATCAATCTAACCATGGAAGAGATCATTTGAAAGATGTTAAGAGACTATTGAGATACCTGAATGGTATTGCTAGTTATTCCCTATGGTGTCAGAAAGTGATTGGTGCTTAAAAGGATATACAAATGATGATTGGAATGGAGACCTAAATGAGCGCAAATCAACTTCGGGATGTACATTTTTCCTTAATAATGGTGCCATCTCTTGGAGTAGTAAGAAACATACATGCATTTCCTTATCCACAATGAAACCAGAATCCGTAGCATGTGCTTCAGTAGCACATAAAACTATTTGGTTAAGGAGATTCTTTCAGCATCTAACACTCCTTAGTGGTGACGTTGACATATATTGGTATACTATCAAAGTCAAGCAGGTATTACTTATTCAAAGGATGCCAAGTATCACAGTTGAACTAAACACAATTGGTACAAAACATAATTTTGTAAGAGATATCATAGTAAAGAAGGAAAAAATATTCCAATATATTTCTATATACCAAATGGTAGCTGGTTCATTTACTTAACCAATCCCTAGAGATATCTTTATAACTCATGTTAAATTTTTTGGATTGCGTAGAATTTGAATTATGTATTATGTAAACTTTCCATATAAGTCCATTAATGAACAATATTTTGAGTTCATATGTTAAGAGTAATATTTTATTGTGATTATTGGATTAATGTTAAATATGTACACATAAAGTTTATCAAAAGGTTGAGATTGGTTCACTCACACAAAAAATCATGCAAACACTTTAGAGTGTACTGAGATAAGATACAGTTATCATATTGTGTACATGATCCAATCGCCTTAATGAGGTACTAGTATGATTACAAATATTCAAAATGGATTTTGCTATCCATTATACCTCTTTTATAGCCAGATCAAGTTCTTGATTGGACTTGCCTAGAGGAATAAATATAAGGAAATCTCAAGTTAGATATCGAGAAATATTTGAACTGTGATCTGTATGGTGTATTTCATTTGTAAGATAAGACATACGCCCTAAGAAATGGAGAAAACACCATAGCACATGTTCTATACCACGTGTGCTTTAACGACCAAAGAGAATTTAAATAATTGATCCATACTTCTTTACTATGCGAGTCTCTGAGGTACATATGACTTCACTTATATACCCTTATAACTTTTGACTATTTTTCATAATCTTATTTCAGTGTTGCTACTTTAACATTTTGCTAATAACTATGATTGATTTGGTTTGATGGGACATGTCTAAGAAAGCAGAAACTTGAAATTAAGGGCTTCAAGTATAAAGGAATATTATTTTATCTAACACCTCAGCTTGTATTCACTGGCCGAACAATTTTGTTAACTATTTTAGTTTTGTAACATAACTGTGAATACAATATAAATGAGACAGTAGAGTATGTACTTCGATTAATTGAAAGGTTAGAAATACTCAAACCAATGTTGCAAAATATATCTAGGGTATAGCAAGGAAATATATTTCCTCTTGTAGAACTTCTATATATCCCTAATAAGCGTATAGTGTTGTGTACTTTTAAATTAACTCGCTGGTCACAAGATCTATTTACATGTATGAACTTAAAGATATTGAGATAAATATAATTGATATTATATTGGAATAAGGTAAAGCCAATCATGTGTAAGTGAGACATGTTGGAAGAAAATGGGTTGTCCACCTGGGATGACTCAACCCAAATTGCATGTGAGTAGTTCAGAGTGAGAAGTTGAGGTTCTAAATTTGAAACCGTAACCTCCCACTACCTCTAACTTCCATAATACACCTACTCCACCAAAAAAGCATGCATGGAAGAATGAAAATATAGGTACAAGCATAGAGAGAAAAATAGATAAGGTATATGGCTTGATTTTGGAAGAATAATATTTCAAATATGGTCTTGGATTCTGAACGTCATACTATTTCAATTGTGCTTGAGTTTCTAATCAAAGAAGGAGTATTTGGTAAGCAAGCATGAAATAAGAAGGCAAGTAATTTGACCTCTCGTTTCATAGAATTCAAGTAAGTTTTACAACTTGAACCTGGTTAGAAGCATGCTAATACGATTTACAATTTCATAGGCAAGGGTTGTTAACCCAAAAAAAAAAAAGAACTCAACAGATGTCAGACCCACTCTTACCACGTCAAGTACGAATTCGATATGTTTTTACCGAAATAAGAATGGTAGACAATTTAAGAAGGACGTGGAAGGCACTTTCTAGCAAGAGACGACAACATTTGAACTCCGACAGTTTTGTTCTGATGGAAATTGCTCTATCAACGAACACCCAGTAGATTTCTCAAAATAAATCTCTCTTTTGTATTATGGAATATGTAGAAGGATAGATATGGGAAGATTGTGTTTATGTTGGAGTCTTGGTCATTGCTATTTTTGTGTTTATAGAGCATGTAAAAAATAACACTTTCTCAATCTTACTTTCCCTTTATATTTTATTCAGAATGATAATGCCTACGTTTTTTCGTCTCCCTCCGTCTTTTTCCATACTAAAAGAAGTTATTTATACTGTCTTGGCCGATGTGGTGATCATTGGATCAAAACCATGTGGCCTGATCTACTGGACTAAAATCTCACATCGCTGTCTACCCTTACAATTAATATCTGACACAAGGTCATTCGTTCTACTTAGTAGGCTGACACTGACATACTGTCACACTTATTGTAGAAGTCACATCAATCACTTCATGGATCTTCAAAATCTCTTGAGGGTCAGGGTCGGTGTAGACTTGAAGGCCTCAGCGGCATAGAGCTTTAGACGGCTTGGATGAACGTCTACTTCAGGCTTCAGAGCCTCGGTGCTTCATGTGGGGCGGAGGAGTTCAGTAATAACATCCGACTCAATAGTAGGGGACCTCGGATGACTACTTCCTTCTCTCATTTTGACCTTATTTCTCTTTCTTCCTCCGACTTCCCATCTAATTCCATGTCTATGTGGACTCACCGTCTACGTGGCTACTCACGCGGATGTAATGCTTTCGTGGCAGTCTACGTAGCTATCTAAGCTGGGCTTCGAATTTGGGAGGGAGGGATAAAAATAGTCCCCCAAGTCTACGCATGATTATTTATGTAATGCATGGACTTCAAGTGTTGTGTAATCCCTGGATAGAAAGATGCTCAAATTTATGCATGCCTTTTTATGGGAGTTATCTGAGGTGGTTCGATTGGTAAAGAATATTGTACTTCTGATGCTCCTTGCGCGGGCATATGTTGTGTGGATATGCTTTGTAATAACTGAGGTTCGTTCTCCTATTCGAAGCTCCTTTATAGGCCCAAGGCGTCTCCTCAGAACCGAAGTGCATTCATTCATTCCGGAGGCTAATAGGGTCTGATGCTGCAAATGGCCTTAGATTGGTAGTTGCGAGGGTTTGTCATTTTTCCAGCAATTCTGAGAAATACGAGGCATCCCTAATCATGACGCCTCAATAATTTGATGTTTTGGTACCTTTCCTAGAAAAATAGCTGGGGCGGTACAACTTCCAACACACGCAATCGTCAGCACATTTAATGCGCAATGATGGTTGTTCTCCTACGTTCCTCCTTTTTTCCTAGACACACGAGGGCGCATGTACTAGACGTCATAACATGGGCCTTTGAAGTTGAAGCATTAGATGTGGTGGGTAGTTCAGATTGACTCTAGTAAGTGAACGGTCGGATGATTTGGATCAAGATCCAATGGTTGGGATTAAACGGGTCTGCTTATAAAAGGCAAAGGTTTTAAGAAAGGAATTTTTCCACTTTTGAACGAATTTCTCTTTACTCTTCAAGACTTTCAAATCTCCAAGTCTCTCCAAGAATCCTTCAAAGTTTGGGTGTTCTTTTTGGTTGATTTTCTTCTTGTTCTTTGTCACTTCTGTGGTTCCCAGTATCTCTCCCTTCTTAATAGGTTTTTTTTTGTTGAGAAAATCGTAAGTACATTCCATTTGTGTTTTTGAGAAAATTATTTTAATGGCTTCTTTAGATTCTGCTGGGGAGAAAATAGACATTAGTGGGTTGGCGAGTGAGCTGGGTTTTCTATCACAAACACTATTGACCTCGTCAAGGCTATCGAAGCTAGGAGAGGAGCTTCTGTTTCTGGGAGGTAGTGACAATGAAGATGACTAGTGTAGAGGGTAGACAAAATTCCATCATTAGCAGACCCACCCTACCAAGGCAACCTTAGGGAAAAATACAGAATTCCCTACGATATTGAACTTCTTTCCCCATCTCCCAACGAGCAAGCCCCTCGTCCTAAGCCAGGCTGCATCACCATTTGTGAGTTTCTCTTGAAGAGGGGACTTCGCCTGCCTATTCATCCCTTTTTTCGAGCCGTTCTTAGGCTCTATGGCCTCTCCCCTACCCAACTTGTTCCTAACGCTTAGGCCTAACTAGTAGGTTCTTACTTCCTTTAGAAGGAGGCTTCCCTAGGTGAAGACATGCCCCTTGCATGTCTTCTAAACTATCTACCAACCACAATCTTTAGGAAAGGAGATTCTCGAGGCTAGTACTCCTTATGTCCCTGGGGATACACTCATTTGGCCAGGGCCTTCCTACATCCATCAAAATGTGGAATGAGACCTGGTTTTAGGTTAGGGAGAAGTGGTAGGAATGTGAGGGCGACCTCGTCCTCGATGTTAAAGTTCCAATATCTTATTCCGAACCTCATGAGTGTATTTTCTTATTATTTATTTTGTGGAACTGAGGAGGCCTTATACTTACATTTATTATGTTTTTTTTGTAGGGGCAGTTGAGCGGTTCGAGTTTCCCAAGTTCGAGTGGCAAACCCTCTCCGAGGTGTACAAAGAGTCCTTTGATGGTCGTGACTTCACTTATTTAATCCAGCCAACCCGACTTTACGAATATTTTGGTTTAATGGCACGACGAGGTAAGAGGGTTTCTTACTATTATCAATTTTCTCTTTGTCGAGCCCCTTTAACCTTTGTTTGTCTCTGTCTTTGTAGACCACTTTGAGAAAAGGGGACATCCTATTCCTGACATGTCCATTACTGGCAAGGGTATGAAACCTTTATTTGTTGGGGGAATAAAGTTAGGGATAGAATTGAAAAGGTCAGCAAGGAGGCTGCTTCTCAAGATGAGGGCCGATTCCCTATATCTGATAAGGGGAAGAAAATTGTGGAAGAGGAACCTAAGAAAAAGTTTAGGATCCCGACCCTTAATGGGATGGATAGCTCAATGGACATCCTTCCCCTTCACTCCAAGGTCCCTACAGGGAAAAAACTATTGAGCAGCTTGATGGCTGCAACTTCGGGAGGTCAAAAAAGACAAACTACCTTGGAGCCTTTGAGGCAAGTTCCCTTGAAGAAAACTAAAGCATCTAGTGACTCCACTATTTTTGATGCTCCTAAGAAAGTGGCTTTGGCTACCCATACTCATGAGCTTGCATCTAAGGCCCTCGCTTCCATAGATATTGGATGAATAAGTGGTAGTCCTACATTGCACAGAATGATGTAGGGGACATCTTTGAGACAATGGTGGCTTAGGTTGGGAGATCTTTCGGCATGGCTATAGAGGTTGAAGCCCTCTTCAAAAGCCTTCAAAGTAAGAACCAGGGGTTTGCCAGCAGAGCTTCTCAGGCTGAAGAGGCAGCCACTAAGGCCAAAGGCTTAAAGAAAGAGAAGTTGAGGTGTAACGCCCCGAGTTCTGTT